>VZRN01002382.1:60486-112679 GCA_013397935.1 Dasyornis broadbenti
CCTGGAGCTCCCCCTCCCCCTCCTTCTCCACTGACCTTGGTCTCTCCATGTTGTTTTCCCTCACATACTCTCACCTACTCCTCCTCCTCTGGCTAAGGAAAAGTGCGTGCACCCATTGTTTTGATTTCGTCTTAAATATGTTTTTCACAGAGGCGTAACCAACATCTCTAATTGGCCCAGGCTTGGCCAGCAGCATGTCCATCACCTCAGAGCTGGACATGGTGAAGGCTTCGAGAAGCTTCACCGAGGAGCCATCTTTGTGGCCCCCCCCCCACTAGAAAACCTGGGCCAAGCTAAACCACGACAACAATTAACTGAACAAATTAACTGCTCAGATGTATGAGGAGTAGCAAACATCAAGATAAGGTGTCCTCAAGAGATGCTGGGGGAGAGCAGGAAAGAGCAGATACACTGTACACTCATTCTGTTTCAGAGAACACTAGTGTCAGAGAGAGGGAAATTCTGAAAGTGTCTGTGAAACACATATCTGGGTGTTCCAGATTCAGTGAGAAATGGAATATATTGCCTGGGAACAGAAAAGAAAGATTATCTTAAATTGTAGTAAGGGACATTTAGATTAGACTTTAGGATAAGTATTGTGTAGGATGGTTAAACTCACTGAAAGGTTTTAGGATGAGATAACAAATCTCACCCATCTGTCACAAATGATGTCAGCCTCATGAAACTGCCAGCTGCATGGCAGGAGACTACATGGCTTCTTGATTTCGTCTTGACTTCTGTGACTCTATGGTTCTACGATTCTTCACGTTGCTTTCAGACCATTTGTTCAGTGATTCTCCTGTGGGTGAAGGTGGCAGCAGCAAATTTGGTTCAACCCTCATCCTGGAGTTGTTGTTCTGAACACTGCTTTACAAAACTAGAATCAAAAACAGTGGGGCTTACACAAAAAGCAGTGCCAGCATTGAAAGGTCAAAATAGGAACTCAGACTACTGTAGCTGCATGGAAATCAAAGTGATTTGGAATGGCAGAAGAATGTTAAAACAAAACTTCTTAAACTTTTACTTATAACCACCTCCAATACTAGGACATATCACTGGCTTCCTGAGATCATTTATTTTAAGTCCTGCTCACAGAAATTAAAGAAACATGATTGCCACTGACATATAAATCAATAGCAGAGAGCAGAGCCATGTCAGAGAGCAGCTGGTAAAATGGTTAAAACAAGCTTTGGATCAAGCTGCTCGCAGGATGCGAAGGCCAACAAGTAGGGCAGATGCAAACTGCAAAAAGCAGCTTAGACATTACTCTTTTCATAGCCTTTAGAGAGAAGCTCCTTGGCAAAATGTCCCTTCAGTTGCATCTGATTCTGGTCTGAGATCAGAGGAAAATGACAGGGATGATTATCAGAAGCCAGCAAGATTCAAGGATGAGCTGCAGTGACAAAAGGGGAATAATTAATTGTGGATCCATCTACAAGCAGACTCAGAAATGAGATCTTATTTAAGGAGCCTGTGTCTTACCATGCTGGTGGTAAAGGACCAGGAAGGCAGAGAAAAGATACCAACATTTTAGCAATGGTTTACAGGAAGGCTTACACCTGACATCTCAATGTTTCTAGACACATGTGTATGGCATTGGACAAAAGAAGAGTAGTCAGTATATTGTATGGCTCTGTCTGAATGTTTCTCCTTGATGAGTCTATGCAGAAACATGAAAAGTTATGTAAACCTTGTGGGAAGGCTGTTCTTTTGACTGGCATGAATACACAGGCAATGGGCTGATTCAGTCAAAAACCAGAGACTGCTCACAACAGTATGATAGTGTCATATTTTACAGTGAAAGGAGATCCCATTAGAGAAGGTTTGAGATAGCAATGTTAAATATACGATAATTAAAAAAAATTGTTATTGAGCTTGCAAATAGAGAGATCAGCTTCCAAACACTTCATTGCCATAATGCCATGACTCTATCAGAATGTGCAACAGACACATCTAGTGAGCTATTTTCTTTTTCTTCGAGTCTTTATTTATCCCATTCCAATCACTGACATGGAAAGCTCCTCTCTATTCATACTGTCTGAGCAAGTTAGGGGAGACACAGCAAGAGGAGGACAGTCTCTTCCATGGCAAAAAAGGATGTGTTCACAGAGATAGCTCTGAACACAGCAGGTCCCCAGGCCAGACAGGTGGAGCATTGGAAGGGCAGGTGTGCCTCAAGATTACGACTTGTCTTCAGAGAGCTGCTGGGATCTACTGCTATCTCATGGCAAAGCCCACAGGACTTTCTGACTCTGTGGTTCATTGTCGGGGTCTTTTCAGTTTGGAAGCAAAGACGTAAATGGGATGAAAAGCCAGTGTGCCTTTCTGTGGTCTCCATTGTGTGTTGTCCATGTCCAGGTAGGCAGGGCAGGTAACTGCAGCTAGATGGGAACCATCTGCAATGTGCCTTGCTTATGGTGAAGGACAGGGTGGAGGAAAACTTAATCCCCCCTTACCAGAAAGAGTTCAATCTCCTTTTTATTGCCTGAGCCATGTAAAGCTGTCTGAGAAAACAGGCCATCATAGAGGACATCTCTTGTCAGGATCACGTAGTGATGTCCAGCATTCCAACAGTGTTCATAGGAGTAGTGGCTGCTGCAAGAAACTCCGCTGATTTTGGTTTCAGACAATTACAGTTCTCAGGAATCCTTCTCAGATGCCATACAAGGAGCTGCATCCAGTGTGTATTCTGCACAGTGTCCATAGCATTTTCAAGCAGTTTGTCACTGTCAGATTTGGAAACGTCCCATTGTGCTGTGCCTCCTGTGCAGCACTGGCATGACCAGCCATGGCCCTGCTGCCCAAAGCTCCCAGCCCCTGCCAAGGGAGACAGAATGGTGACACACTCATCTTGAGAGCTCTTCTGACAAAGGACCTGGTGGCACTCAGTACAGCTGTTTCCGTTCTGGCATGACTCACTCTTAGTTAAAACATCATGATTCATGGAAGAGTTTTAACTCCATGATTCATTCAGGTCCACTTTTTTTATTACTGCCCAAAACCATATAATCAGTAGGTGACTTGCCTTATCCAAAAAAACCCTAAAAATGAGCCAAAGTTAGCAGGTGAAAATTAAGGATCTTCTTTTTCAAAGGTATGCAACACCAGGAGGAGATTAGAAACACCAGAGCTTAGAATATTCACAAAGCAAATTCATTCCGGTCAAAGCAATATAAGAGATTCATGAATAAATGTTTTTTATTATCAGTGTATTTAAACTGAAAAGAGTTGTCAATTCTCCTGTTCTTAATGTTCCTTCTATACAAGATGTTTTGCTTTTCAGTTTCCACAGCTTTCCTTCTTAGAAATGTATAGCATGTATGTCTGCAATGTTAAACAAATCAGAAGTAGGAGCACTGAAGGGAACAGGTTTCTGTTTTTTCAGTCTGTTTCTGAAGATTTTCACACTCTCAGATTTGCTGAATGCTGGATCAATTCTTTGCACCCTTCTACTCAAAAGACAAAAAACTTCACCATGAGAGAATGGGATAAGGCAGAGGTAGGCAGAACGAATTTCAAATGGTGGAAACAGAAAACAATATTCATCTGCACAGACATTAGCTGTATATTGGATTGTAAGCTATAATAGTTCTTTGGCAAAGTACAGGGATAACCAAATTCATTACATCATAGATGTGCCATTTATTGGGAGAACTGCTGGCAATTCCAGAGAGCTGGTTTCTATCCTTGATGTGAAAGAAGTGCCCAAAGCCTAGTCTCATATGAAAAAAAAAAATTGTCTATTTCAAACAGTGTACATTTGAATTGGACACATGCAAACCCTTCTTAGATTCTTGGAAATGCAAATTACATCATTGTCTTTGCTGTAAATCATTAGCTGATAGCAAAGGACTAGGGCCAAAATCATTCTTGGGTTGCATGTTCTTGACTGCAAGGATTGTTCTTGACTGCAAGAATCAATTTGACCTTTCTTTTTGTTGATAAAGAAATCATAACCATGTGGACTTGAGGGATCACGAAGACAATGAACTTGTGTCCAGCTTTGAATCAACTGATTTGTGTGTGTGACCAAATAACCTCTCTAATGCCTCCCTAATGCTCTGCAGCCACAGGCTTTCTATGCAGAAATCCCTCAGCTTCAGCTCTTTGGGTTCTCGTGAAGGAAAGGGTCACTGTGATGGATGAGGTTTACAGAGGTTCATTTGTGGTTTGGAATGACATGGATTAGTTCCAAGCTGGGGGCCTTGGCTCCCAGCACTGAGGAATCTATTTCAGCTCCCATTACAGTTACTCTGCTGCAGCCTCAACAGGGACCTCCTGCCTGTGTGTGTGTGCCTGGAGTGAACCCTAAATCAAATCCAGAGATCAGTTTGATTGCTTCAGTGGGTTTGAGCTCCAGGAAAGAAAATGAGGTTCCTGAAACTATTGAATGTAGTGTGCACTCCCAATTTTCATTTGGGGCAAGAACAGTCATGGTCAATCAGCTAAAGAGAAATTTAAAGTCAGTTTGATGTCCTTTTGCAGAAGTAATGAGGATAAACTTGCTTTCATACAAAATTTGTACAAGTGAACCACAAAACATGGGGACTCACTGACTCATCCTTCTGCAAAGAACAGGATACAACAGTAACAGCTCTCCTTATGTAAGTTGGGATTGGCTTGCAGCCAAACAGAGAAGTGTAGAAATGTATTTAAGTCTAAGTCAGCTCTTTCCAGAGCTGAGCCCTGGCTCAGTTAGGGCTGAGGAAGTTAGGAAAGAAGCAACCGGAAGCTGGCAGCAAAGAACAGTTACATTTTGCCAAGCACTGTACATGCAAGTGTACATTAATGTGGGTGTCCTGCCTCTAACAAAACTTGTTCACATAAACCAGCATGTCTGTCATAAATCAGAACGAGCTTCTTCCAAGACCTTTGAAAAAGAAACCAAAAAATACAATAAAATTTCAATTTCTCATACAGACTATTGTGAACTTCCAAGAAATCCATTAGATGTACCAACTGGGCAATCAGGTCTCTGTCCATAAGGATCTCTGTCAGTCCAGGATACCACACTCATATAGAGTGTACTAATGTCTTGAGCTTTCTATTTTCATGTTCCATGAAAATGTAGTATGGTGGCTGATGCAAATAACATGTAATGAATATCTCTGTTCTCTTTTTAAGAATTCAGTTTAAATCTTTGCTGAGCATGTAAGTTTTTGAAAATTAATGAATAAAAAATGCATGAATCAAAATGCACTTTCAGGTAAAAAACTTGATGTAATACATTTAAAATAGCTCTTAAATGTCACAGGTATGTTATAACATCCACATCAGGAATAGGCCCAGATTTCCCTGTCTGTGATATCCCTACTCTATTCAGATCTGAAAGTCAATGAACAAGGTTCTCGGCTTTCTACAGGCAGGTGTATTCAGAGCTGAGTACATGCCTGGCACCTTCATCCCAGTAATAAAAAAATACTCCTGACAGGATGGAAGTGTCTCCTATTGTCCTCTTTCCTCTGCTACAAGAAGGCTGGAGCAGAGCCAGGGAAAGTGTTGGGTGGCCTGCTGAAAAATTATTACAAATAACAGGTGTCAAACTGTGGTATGGAGCCAGTAATCTGAATCCAGGGGAGAGGCACGAGTGTGCTCTTTGTAGGTGTCCACACTCAGCTCAGCCACGAGGTGAGACTGAGCCCTGCTCCAACTCCCACTGGTGCCAGTGTAAAACCAACAGTACACTTTTTTTTTTTCCATCCATAGATGGACCTAGTTAATATATTGAGCTCAAATTACCACAAATTTGGAGTAGTAAATTGTCTTGCTTATCTGCTACCTCACCTTAGGCTCCCTCCACGTTTTCTAAGCTGGGAAAGTTTCTGGGCATTGAAAGTTGAGCAAACTTCAGCACAGAGTCTGAGAAAGAAAAATTCTGAATGTGGGGCTCTTAAAAACTCTGCATCAGTTAGTCTCTTAGAGTGTTGTTGATTTAGTTCTGATTAGTTGTTCTGATCATCAGGAAGACTGCTGGGCACAGAGGTGTCCTCATGGAAAGAAAGGAGACTCAGGATCCATAGATGGTCTGCCGAGGGGAAGGAGCTGAGCTCTATGATAGGCTATTCGGTATTTTCAGCACTTGGTGATCTTTATTTTTGTGATAATCTTAGGCTGTCCTGGACTCTTTTAACTGCACCTGTTATCATCTCTCAGGTATTTTTTTTTCTTTTCTTTTCACTTTCCCTCAAATTGCATTGAAAACACTAAAGAAAACAGTCCACTGTCAGGTAGTTCCTCTCACTGAGCAGATTTCTGTTATCACCATAATGAGACAGTTTTCCCAGGACCAGGAGAGAGTGGCTTTCCTCCACTCAAGTGACAGCACTGGTCTGGGTTTGCTAATATGTGAACGATGTGGTGGCAGGTGGCTCAAAGACTGTCTGATAGCAGCAATCTCAGCAAGGGTAGGGGTGTGCAATGTCTGGCTGTCACAAACGTGGAGGGGAGCTCTGTTAGTCAAACAACCCTTCTTCATTCCCATATTTGATGCTACAGGTAAAGGTTCCTGATAGGCTCATTTTTTATTTCATTTATAACCAACCTGGCAGGTGCTGTGACAATAGAAAAAGTAGAATAGATGTACACAAAGGCAGCTTTTTGTGGTCAGTAGTACATATAACTACTGCATTGCTTTGTCTCTGGTTCTCTGTTTTCATCAGGTGTTCTGTGGTTTTGGAAACGCTTTTTATGCACATTAGGGCAAAGATATGCAGCTGTGAATTCAATGAGACGGGAGTATTCAGGACTGATAACTGAATATGCAGGTTATATTTACAGGCTCTGACACACAATTTAGCAAATGCTTGCACAAGTCAAATTTGCAATCCTATACTTAAACAATATAATAATTGTGCCTTTTAAAGGAATGTAAGTTGTTTATAGGTTCATATGACTTTTTTATTTTAAGCAAAACAGTATTTTCCATCTCCTTTTATCCAACTGGAAAATGGATTGAGAAAATCTTGTTTAAGTTAAAAAAAAAAAAAAAAAAGGGAAACAACTGGTTGCTTGTAAACAATCATAGAACCTTCATTCTTTAGGTGACCTTTGCATTATTTTCAAACACAGTGCAAATGGAACAAAGTTGCAGATTCAGATTAATATCTTCACAATGAATTGTACATGCCTGATTTAGGGGGGAGCATTTGTAGGGCAAAGGTATGAGAATCCAAAGGTATGAAATGAAATTTGTAACCTTAACTACACCTATAACTATTGCTGTATGCTGTAAAATCACCATGGCAACCCATGGATGCCACGGAGCTGCAAACCCCACGATTGCAGTTACACTTGCAAGAGCTATTGTTTCTCTTTTATTTTATTTGTGTATGTTTCAGTCAATCTCTGGAGCTAAGTAGGTCAAACCATGTTCCATGTGCTCAAGGTTGCCCAATCATTGAGCTCTGTTTGAGTGAAGAGAGTCTGAGAGAGAGGCACATGCCAGATTTTTCTGCTTATTGCACTCTGGGCAAGTGTTTTACATATAACTGGGCATCAAATATGCATTGTTGCATATTCAAAAGTCCAAATTTTCCTCTAGAGTATCTTTGTATTTCTAAAACTTCATCAGGATGATCATTCTTAAATACCCAGTTCCCATACAAATCTGCCAGGCCAGGCACTTAAATTACATAAAAACTGTGCTCATTGCTAGCCATTAATCTTACAACTAGACAAATTTTTGCATTTGTCTTCTAAACTTACATTTACAGGGGCTGTCCTCTGAAGAGAAGTGTGGATTGCTGATTTGGCTGGGAAGGGGTCACAGTTGCTGCTCCAAGATGCACTGAGATGAATTCAGATATGGAATAACCATCCTAAACCAGAAAGTATTAATTGTTCTCACAGAATCCTCTCCATCACTGCTAGGAGAAGTCTAAACAAGGAAGTAACACTGGTGTCTTGATTTGTAGAGGATTAAAGCTGAGATACACCTCAGTTATAGGTCTGATAGCATAGACTAGGTTAGGCTTACATGATCCAGACTGAAACACAACTCCATGGTTTATGTCACCAGGAATCCCTGAAGGAAAGGTGCTGTGATCAGAAAATGCAGCTTTCTGGCATAATTTTCTACCTGCTCCTGCTGCTGGAGAAGGAATCATGGATCTTTGCTTCATATTCTCATGGTTGCCAAATATCTTTCGGTGGGGATGCCTTCATTCTATTCCAGCTTTGATAAGCCCTTATACAATTGACAAAAAATGTCAGGGATGAAGCTGAATGCTTTCGGGGTTTTAATAATCTTTACAGTTTGGCTTCCTAACAGCCAGTTATGTAATCTATTATAATGAGAAGTATTAGTCCAAATAACTATTTACGGACCACTTAAACTCTTTAATTTATATTCATGAGTGATAAAACAGACAGACTGGGTTCTTCCCATATATTTTCCCTTGGTATGGCTGTTAATCTGAGTTTCAGCACAGATCCAAAAGGAAGCTGTCTGGCTGTCCCTTCTCCCTTCCCCAGCAAGCCCCAAGTCTCAGAGAAGCAAGAATTATCCAGTGCATGACAGTGGATGGATAATTGGAGCAGCGCCTTTCACACTTCCTACTGGATTTTTGTTATCTTGCTGAAGCAGACTATGCAATGGATTCAGTATCCAGAGGACCTGAATCTGTCTTGTCAGCAGGGGATAAATGTGTGGCAGTGACAGCTTTTTGTGACTGTGATTAAGGCTGTCTGGCTGTCAGAGTGCATTTGCATTGGTTGGTGTGACTACACAGGTCCAGAAAAGAGTGTGGCATCTTGTTTTGTCCTCAGAGGCAGTTCAGCTCAAGTGCTACTGGGCCTGTTTGGTAAAACATACATTTCAGTTTATTCCTATATTATATAGATCACTAGAAAGCTTTTCTTTGTAATGGCTTTGTCAGGGAGGAAATGCAATTTGGAAGGTCTGTGAGACTATTTCTTCCCGTTGTCAGATCGCAAAGTTTGCTTGTTGTTAACATCATGTCTTGTACATCCTGAAGTGTTTTCCTGCCTTCAAATGAATTTGTAATCAGAAGTACTGAGAGAACTATCTGTTTCTCTACAGTGTGCTGAACTAGCTCAGCAATGTCACCTGTGGGAAAGAAATGTCTTCCAGGCTCTCACCCTACCCAGCCTTCACCCTTTAGCATTTTTGCTTCCCTGGAAGCACTGTTTCTGTTTTCTTCACTGGAGACCACAAATGAGAAACATCTTATGTTGCCCTAAGACTAGCTGAAGACAACTGTGCACACTGCTGGTTTCTCCAGAGCTCAGTTAGAAACTTAGGAATGGCTTCAGCTCATAACTAATGAATTTAGATGCCTAAATTCACTCGTCTGTGTGAGTCAGACATTTCAGGTCCCATTACAGTTACTGAAGACCGAAGGCTTTATCCAGCTTTCCAAACTACTGTGTGTCAGGTAACCACATGGGGCTGGTGGATCTATGGCTGACCTGTGTCCTTCTAAACCAACACCTGCAGTCCAGGTGGGATCTGCTGGGCATCTCAAATGACCCCAGCCCCTGCTGTAGCCACTGAATCACATCTCTAGAAGTGGACACCTAAATTTAGATGTCCAAATGTTGGAGCTGAATCCCTTTACCTGGAACTTTAATGACCACCGTTCACACTGGATGCTGGAAGCAAACTGGAAGCTTCTCAGATTTGAACCAAAGTTTGCAGAAGTTGCTGTAGATTCATTAATGGCTTTTGGAATGTGTCCTTAAAGAAAAGCCATGTCTTATAGTGTGATTCATGAAAACAGCTTTAGCTTTTTTTTTCCTTCTCACTTTACTAAATGCACCCAGCTTACAGAGGAGAGAAACTAGTGATGTTTCTTTTAATTAGCAGTGATATCAACTGCTCTGGGAATCTTACTTTATTCTTTCCTTCCCACCTTATCACACTTTTCCACTGGATACGGCACATACAAATGAGCACACAATGTGCTGGGCTTTTTTCTTTACTAAAAGTAGATTGATGTGCTGGAAGTGACTGAAAAAAAATGCACAGAACCATCCAGTCTGACCTCCACACACAGCAAAGTTCTAAGAATTTTACTAATTATCCTTTCAGGAAAGGAAACTGGTCTCTCTCTAGGAAGGATGATCCAGCTGTTCAGTGAAGATGAGCAGGTAACTCAAAACTCAGGATAAGATGCTGATTTTTACTAGCAATAACAAATTTTCTTTAATAACAAATTACTACTAATTAATTAGATATGAACTTCAAATTAAAAAGAAATGAATGGCTACAACTATGAGGAAAAAATATACATCCATTGTACTTGTTTATCATCCACACGTTGTTATTGCAAAGCACTGAACAGGTCCTTATGATTTTTTTTTCTACACCTTTTTTTATTGCTTGCATGCATAGAAGTTAGCATTTAGGCCATTCTGCAGATGAGGCTAAGGTTTTCATGGCTGGAACAAGGACGCCAGTTTAAAATTTATTTTTGGCTGGGATTTTTTAAGTACTTTGGTGAGAATCTTTTGAAACGTCATTGAATTGCTCACTGAAAATTCACCTTGACGCTCCAGAGCAGACTACCCAAAAACTGTCACTGAACTTTAAAATGTCACAATACCAGAATTATATACTCTAAAAATAGAGAAATAGCTTAAAGAGGAATTAAACTGTCTTAGACAAGTTTAATTAATCACTATGCTTTGGGAAAAAAAAACCCATGCTTTTCTGTTGAAGAGCAGAGACAGCTCAGGCGGAGATCGGGTCGCACAGAGACATTATCAGAAGACATCAGTGTGCTAAGCAAGAGCAAGCCCTGCTCTTTTCGGCTCCTGCTTTTGGAAGGCATGACAAACTATTTCAATACAGCTCATGTACTCTCAGCCTTCTGAGATCCACTAGCAGCAAACACCTCCTTGGCTCAGTGGATTGAATCCGTGCTCTGGCATGTCCTCATCATGTTCATGCACACACCTACCTTCAACAGTGTGACCAACGACAAGAGCAGACAAGTGACCTGGGACAGGAGAGAAAGGAGTTCTTTGGCCATGTTGTTGTGTGTTAATTGGTTAGAAGGTGAGACTGGTGGCATTCATGAGGCAGAAATGAACAAGGGACAAAGGAATTTGTCACCAGCCCTACATCCTGCTCCTGGCTGCACTCTGATGAACCCTGGACTGGAATCTTGTCTGGGGCTGCTGGTTAGGGACAGTATCCTCTGAAGCTGGGGGTCTGTGTCCTGCTGCTGAAGGCACAGCCTCTGCCTGAGTGGTCTCCTGGCTTGTGTCCCTCCTGGACCAGCCCCACTCCCACTGCTCCCTGGCACTGGGTAATGTCAACACATCTCTCATTTAGCACTGTGGCTACCTGAGGAGTCAAGAGCTCATCCACCTCTGCCCTCAGCATTGCCAGGAAATTGGGTGTTTTGGAGTGGGGCCAGAGTTGCCTGGAGGAAGCCATCAGCTCACAAGCCCCTTCCCTGGACAACTCTCCAGATCCCCCAGACATGCAGAGCCCTGCTTAGCTATGCCCCAGTTTAGGCCAATCTGGAGTACACAGACCCGCTTTGGCATCATGTAACGAACCCCAAAGCCCTGAGAACCATTTTTTTCCTCCTAAACTGGTTGCATTTCTCCTGTCAATGCCAGCACAGTAGTTAAGTGCATGCAGGTGGCTCCATTCCACTGGGAATTCCAAGGTGTTCTGCTAACTCACCCTCTGCAAAAGGACTGCTTATACCAGCATATCTTTTTTCCAAAGAAGAAATAAAGACCCTGATGCACCCACACTGTCCCTATATGAATAAAACAAGTCAGGCACAGCAAAGCTGCTTCTGCAGCAGCAGTGGCTCAGCCAGACTCCTTCCCCATTGGGTTATAGGGTTCACTCAGCCCTGCACGGATGGTGCTCACCAGTGGCAGGAGAAGGTTCACACCCCTCTGCTCTCCAATCTATCAGGTGATACAGCCACACCCTTGAGCACTGCAGTTGCTCAAATGACTTGGGCAAGGTTGTGTGTGTAGCCTGTGTGAGCAAGGAATTGCAGAAGCTCCTTGCCAGACCAAGGCTCTCAGCCAAATCACAATCCCATCCTCCCCTTCCTAAGGTCAGGCAGAGATGCTCAACTCAGAGTATATTCTCCTAGCTGATCTGTCATGCTTTGAAATCCAGAAATCCTAATGGGAAAACTGATAGCCCCTCAAGTCTGTCAGAGCAATTGAGTGCTACTGTAATAAGGTAGGGTATATTCAATGTAAGGATAATGGGTAAAGTGGGATTTAAAACAAAGCTGTAACTCAATAGAAGGGGGTTCAGATGATATCATGAATCACAGCCATGAGATGTGACTGATCGATGAGATCATTAGAAAGCTGAGATTGAATTACAGGTCTGGTAATTTATCACTCAACAGCCTCAGCATTTTCTATGATATTTGAGGAACACTTGCACATTTTTCTGCACTGTTTTTTTCAGGTCCCTAATTATAAATAAGGTGCTGGAGATGGTTTTAATCAGTGGGCAGTCTAGTGCCACTGTCTTTCACTGTAATCAGAGTTGCAGGCATACAGTGAACTTCCCTTTTGAATTATTCAGGATGTAGATCATTGCAGAATTACAACACAGCTTTTTCTTTCTCAGTGTTCAACATAGCAGTGGAAAATTCCAGTGTAATAAGGCTAGAACGTGAATTTCTTTCATAGTTAACATTTTATTGCACTAATTAAGAAGCAAAACAGAAAAAGATTCTACATTCTATGTTATTGCTAATCATATTTCATACTAATTAGTAAATATAGACCAGTTAGTCTGAGGTGCGAAATTTTTCAACACCTGTTTTTTCATCTGGCTTAGTAGATTATATTTCCTTCTTTGTGCATGTTTTCTGGCTCATTTCTTGGATATATGTTGTATATACATTTAGGCTGTCTGGAGCCATAACAATTCAATAAAGTAATGAGCCATTTGCTTTCTAGAAGACGAAAATTAACAGCCATAAGCAGACTGGCAAAATTAGTGGACTCCAGTTAATATTCCAACTCTACTAACCAGAGCATTATACAGGAAAATGTGCAGGATGGCTAACATCTTTTAAAGCAGTGTCTGCAGTCTGTGGGAATGGTAAGCAAATTGTGAATCCACCTGGGTGATATTTCTAGACCTGGCTCTAAGAAAATGTAAAACTTATACTTCATGTCTAATCAATTTGACACTCTCTCCCCTGTAATGGCTGGAGGACAGGGACATTCTGTCTTGCCTCTTCCTTGCTTCTTCCGACATGTCTCTCTGCCAAAATCTCTGAAAGCACATTCTCTGTACAATCACCTCCCCTGCCTCTAGCACCCCAGCTTTCACTGTTCTTACAAGAGGGTTAAGACTACTGGAGTTGTTGCAGATCTCTGTCTTTGACTGATGTTTTAATCCCTTGTAATGATCTTTTTCATGCAGCAGAATGAGAGTGATGTGGTTCCCTTAGACTTCTCTGCAAAAGAAGAAAATTACCCATTTTAATTTTTGGGTTTTCTTTTTGTTGGTGGGGATTTTTTTTTTTTTTTTTTTTTTTTTTTTTTTTTTTTTTTTTTTTTGTTTAGCTTTATTTGTTTCTAAATTTGCCTGGCACTGTCTGGCAGAGCTAATGGACAAGCAGCATTGCCGGTTCTTTGGAAATTTCACCTAAGAAATGTATTTAGTCTGGATCAGGCTGGAGCGGGCAGCAATGTTCAGAATTTTCTGTGAATTGGAAATTCCAAGGAGAATCTCACACCTGACACACCTGATTATTGTGTTTACAAAACAAAAGCTTTTCCCTGCAGCTGCACTGAAAAATTGACATTCTTGACAGTTCTCCCTGTGCAGCTGCAAGGATGCTGACAGGAATGGTAACGTCACCGTGGGATGGGCAGGAGGCTCAGGAGCTCTGATCCACTCACACCCTGCCCTGTGCTGTTCAACTGGGTATAGCCAGGGTACAAATGCCCCCCTTCACATCAGGGACTCAGCCATCTTCAGATTCTGGGAGATCTCTGAGAGTCAACAGATTCCCCTTGTTCAGCTGAAGAGCTGTGTGGCATCTTGGAGCTCTGAAACTCCTTTCAATCATCTCCCACTGCATGGCAAAAGATGAGTAGCAGCAGAGGCAGTATCTGCTTGCAAGCCAACATGTCCTTGCAAATTTACTTCCAGAGATGCCAGCTTGTACCTTATGTGGTCAGCAGTTTTCTGCATATTCATTTCTCCCCGATGTAAAGCTTGTATCTCAGCCAGAATCCTGTAAAAAATATTATTCTGTTCTGTCACTGATGTAAAATGGCATCATCAATGCACCTGTTTCAAGGTGGGCTGGTCCCTGTGAGGGTCTATCATGGCTCTGTTGCTGCAGTCCCTCATATGTTTTCATTAATATAACAGTTATTTTAATATTCAGCATCAGTCATATTCCTAAATGCCTGGTATCAGCCTTGTGGAAGGAAAATCAGCCAAAACTTCAGGACTTTTCTGCTGTTCTGGTTTAGTTTACATTAGTATTTCACAAATATTAATGACTGAGTCTGTGTAAACCTTTCTGAAATATTAAGACACAATTCCCTCTGACAGTGAGAAAGCACAGAGAACTGCAGGTAAAGGAATACAGGGCAATTTTGGGATAGCCAGAGTGACATGACTGATCCTTGTTTTTTCACAGGTTGTGCCTTTGCCCCTCTCTCTGTCTCTGAGCAGCACAGTCCCCACTGACACAAAACCTGCTCTGAGTTTCCAGTTAAGCTGTGATTAATCCACTGTCTCCCAAAACATTGCCTAGGTAAAATACCTCTTCCTATGCCACTGTAAAGACATGGAGGTCAAATCCAGCTCACTGGGACAGTTTCCAGCTTCCTCACCACTCTTCCCTTGTCTACAAACCTGAAATTGCTTCTTCCCATCCTGCCCTCCACCAAAGGACAGGATGCTGACAACAAATCACTCCTGTGGGATCAGGGTCCTGCAGAGAGGGGATCCCTGCATTAAAGCCCATCCAGTGAACGTGTCAGCACGATGGGGTTTGATTTACAGCCATGTAGGGCAGCCTCCCTTCTATTTTATCCCAGACTTTCACATATCAGTTTCACTAATGTTCTGTTTGTGCATGAATGAGTTAGGGAGAGACCTGGCACTGCTGAACAGATGGTGATGCTGTCCCTGGTGAGACAAGGGCCACCTGCCCCAGGAGAGCCAGGCACCCTTGCTTGCTCAGGAATCATGTTTTTCTACTGATGTGCTGGTGAAGTGAACCATATAACATCTAACCACATCTGAAACAGAAAAATCTGAAAAAAGAAGCCTCTCTAAAACACTCCATGTTTATTCTGGGGACACAGTGGGTAGGGCAGTTTTCCAGCTTTGGGGTCAAATTATTTTTTGTACTCTATTCCCATCTCCAAAGCTGAAGGGATTTTGGCAGTGCTTATATTACAGGCAGGGTGTTACAGGCAGCTACTGGAAGAGTTTCAGTTTTGGAGAACACAGCTCCTGTCATCTGG
Source organism: Dasyornis broadbenti (assembly GCA_013397935.1). Lineage (NCBI taxonomy): Eukaryota > Metazoa > Chordata > Aves > Passeriformes > Dasyornithidae > Dasyornis > Dasyornis broadbenti. Next base: position 75,946 of record VZRN01002382.1, read on the forward strand.
GGTGTTGTCAGCTGGATTAACACAGGGCTATGTTACAGACATGACACCACGTTAGCACAGTGATGTCCCAGCAAGACCAGAACCTTAATTTCGTCATCCCTGCCCAGGGAGTGACAGACAGCCTTCCTTCCCTACATTAATTCCTTACTTTGAAAGGCAGGTAAAGGTGAGAGTGGGAATCCAGGCTGAGCTGAAAAAGGACGCATTTTTTTCTTTCTGTTAGCTCAACCTGCCTTTTAATTTTAGGTGAGGTATTTGTAAATTAAGTTGATCACTGGATTCTGATCACAGTTCCTCAGAAAAGCTCCCACAAGGAGTGAGACCTCTTCAGTGTCCTCTGTATGGTAGAAAAAAAAATGCCAGAAAGGTGACTGCAGTAACCTCAGCATGGCTGTAGTCCACTGCTGCCCAGAGGATTGCCACAATTATTATTATGGGTTTTTCTAAAAGTAAACTCATGTTTTTACTGGGAAATAAAAATTAACATTGTTTTGTGATGTAGAAATCTCTGTGTTGTTCCAGTTATAAATCACCTGAACTATTGAAACGTGATGAAGGTCTGATTTCCTCAGCAGAAATAGATGTTGACATGTCTGCCATCCTTCACAACATATTTTAAGACTCTCCACGTTACTGGTGTTCAAGACTTCCATATGCAGGAAAGAATTCTCTAGAAGAGTTGTCTAGAGCTTATTTCAAAAAGTTTGGAGAAAATGCCATTGTCACCATTATTTGCTTCACAACATAAATTTCTCAACATTCAGATCTCTGTAAATATCTCTGCCTAAATAGATGTTAAGTACTTCAACAAATTGTTCAGAAATTTTATCTCTTTTATAGTTTAGAGTGAAGTTTCTAATAGCAACCTAATGGAGCTTGATTTTTTTTTTCCTTCACGCAAATAAGTCCATCCTTTATTAAAAGTGTTTGGTATAATTACTTCTTGTCCATGCTTCCTTTGCCTGCTTTATTTCCAGATACATTTGCAGCTTTGGGCATTTTTGTAAGTTTTTAGTGCAGTTTCTCTCTGAATGTATTTTATTTTTCTCCCAAAGTGGAAAAACTGCAAATACAAATGCATTTGGAGGAACAAAACCAAGAATGTTATAGGAAGAAAGGTTTGATTTTAAATGTTATATCATATCAGATCATGTTATGTGGTTTTGAAGCACACATCTTTTTCAGAACAATGTACACACTTCAGAGGAATTCAGAGAATTTGGGGATAACGAAAAAGTACCTTCACTAATTTGATGACATTAATAAGATCCAACAATATGATGCTGTGAAAAAAACCCCACAAAAAATCAAAACAAACTCAACACTCCTCACCTACATAAAACTCAACAAAACAAAACTCCCCCCCCAAATCACTCACCAACCAAAAAGCCCACCAAAAAACCCCAACAAACAAACCCCAAACCAAACAAAAAACCAACCAACCAAACAAACAAAAAACCCCAAAAAACAAAACCACCAAAACCCCTAAAAGACACACACCAAAACCAAGAAAAAAAGAAGTGCTGATACTGTGTCAGACACTTGAAAGAAACTACCTGGAACATGGATTCTGAAGCTCAAAGTCCAGGTTTCAACACCAAGAAAGCAGCAGACTAACATGGGCTAGATCATGACAACTTAGATAAGATAATTAGAGATCTGGAAAACATGACTTAGAAGGAATAATTGAATAAACAACAGCGACTTGGCCTTAAAGGAGAACACTGGCTGGGCACTCTCTAACTGTTTTTAAGTGTATAACAGGCCAGCCTGAAGAATCGACAACTTGCTTGCTCCCATGACTGGGATCTACGGAAAGAACTCTATGTCTCCTATTGGATTTTAACCCCAAACTAGGGAAATTTCCAGTGTTTAAGATTGGACAGTCTTTAAAACTTTGTAACAGTGCAATAAGTGAATCACAAAGTAGAAAACAGATTGTCTAAAGAGTTCTGGTGTCTCAATCACTGGATGTTTTTTGGGGAAAAAAATGACAAATGTTTCTTGATTTATATATAATTATATATAATTAACCCTAAGTTGAAGCAAGAAGATGGGTAAATTACATCTTTCCTCTTTTCATCTTTTAGGATTCAGAACACAAGTGAGAGATTAATACTATTTGGGTTTTAATGGGTATTTTTATGCTGGGCTTTTAAGTATAAGGTGGGAAGGAGACACTTTCTGAATCATTCTGACAAGCTGTATATTGCGAAGAGGACTGCGAGTACAAAGGAGATAAGCAAACTGAGCAAGCAGTTCATCATACACAGGAACTGCAGCCAGTTTGGATATCATCAGCAGAAGCAATTTACCACTAGAAAATGGCTGTGTTGTAGTATTTTGCAGAAATATATTTTTGTGGAGAGATTCCCTGACTCCCAAATGAATTTATTTTCCTAACCTTTAATACTCTGTCCTGATTATTTCAGAATAGAATAGTTGGGTTTTTTGTTTGTTTTTTTTTTTCTTCTACCTAAAAGTAACTGATTTTAAATATGTATATAAAATTAAGTAAAATGGAAAAAATTGTGTTTGGAGCAAAGTATTTCAGGTTTTTTTTGAATAAAACATTTTTGTTATTTCTAAATACAAAATTTAAAAGAAGAAGATATAGATTCTGCCTCAGAAGAAAAATAAATATCAGAATCATTTAACAGCCTCTGGAATGGGTCTTCTACTTTCCTTCAAACCTCAATAGAAATGATCCTAGCTTTTCAGTAAGACTAGACCTTGTTTAAATATACATTTTGGGAATACCTCTTCATTTTGGAAAGTATATATACTTAAGAGGAACTGTCCATGTTCAGTCTATAGTTGCAACTTTTTTTTTCCCTTTTTTTTATGATTCAGGTTACCTTCAGTTTTTCTGAAGGTAAATTATGGGCTTCATAGTAATATCACTGAAATATAGCTTATGACAAAACTTACAGTAAGACAGAGATATAGTGGATGTTCCTTATCCCAGGAAAAGCACAAAATATTTGAGCAAAGGCAGTTTTATTTGAAGGATTAGAGTATTCAGAATATTTAATTTCCTTTTAGGGAGTTAGCTCATAAAATATTCATATTTTCTCCTTTCCACTCAAATAAGGATTTTTTAAATGGATTTTTAAAATAATATTGAGATATAATTTCAAACTCATTACTGCTTACCTTTTCAGAAATGCTTTTTAAGGTTTTTTTTGTTTTTTTTTGCTAAGCATGCACTTATTAGTCTTCCTTAAGTTTACAAACATAGCATCACAGTGATATTATTTGTTTGTATTTTGACCTGGAAGAGCTGTGTAGAAGTGGCCATTTACCTTCTTTTTATTTAAAACTCTCTATTGTAAATTCATTGTTTGTTTCTTGTTAGTACTGAAATAAGCTTTGAAGGGAAAAAGGCTTGGGATGAAATTCGAAAAAGATAATTTATCAAAGACATTGCCATGTACAGCTACCTAAAGAAATAAATTGCCAGTGAAAGCTTGAACTAGTCAGTTTTATGAAAAATGAAAAATATAAAGGCTTTAAATCCAAGCATATCTTTGTTAAATAAAAGGAATCAGCCAGCTATGCTTTGTCCTTTTGGTTGGATTTGACTGTGGATAGTATGTTACTGTGAATTCACCAGTGTTTTCTGCAGTCCGCTGATGTAAGTGAAGATTAATCTCCTCACACTCCAAACCTCATCCTGTAATTACTCTAATTTCCACAGTTGGTCTGAAACCACTGTGGGCGCTGAGAAATACCCAAAGCAATGCAGTGGTTGGATTGTACCTCAGTGCAGCAGGCTACAGTGATGTCCACAGTAAATACCATGGGGTTGAACTGAGGCAAACTCATGACATCCCCTTGACAGCTAAATCCAAACTTCTAATTCAGAGATCCCTTATTAAAAGGCAATGTCTTTGCTTTCTTCCAAATAACCTGAATTGAGACCATGAATCACCCTTACATGTTTGCTGTCACTGGATCTCCATCCCCTGTCCCCACAGAGATGGCTGAGGGGCTGTGCACGTTCCTACAGGGACATTTCAGATGGGCTCCAGTGTGCTCAGCACAGCCTGGAGTGGCCTGAGGAACCTCATTCTCACAGCATCCCTCAAACATTTCTGTGCCACCTTGCTAGAGAGTTTTATCTCTAGTGAGCCTGATTTTATCCCTTTCCCCCTTCAAATCCAGATTAAAGCTCTTTGGTCAGCTCTGCTTGCTTTTGCACTAATTTCCTTTTCCCCCCTTGGTGTACCACATCTGTTGCCAGTGGGCCTGGTGTCATGTAGACTGACCCATGATGAAAAAAAGGCCAAATTCTGCTGGTGACACCAGGCTCAGAGCCAGTAATTGATCTGCTGACTCTTCCTGCTGGCACTGGGATGGCAGCATGTTCCCTCTGAGCTCTGTGCAGCTCCATCAGCTATGGTGGGTGCAGAGCCAGACAGGACTTCTGCCTGCTGGAGACTATCCCTGCCTGGCAGAGCTGGCAGAGCTCCAGTGTCCTTCTTGCCTGCCAAGTGCCACAGTGCTCCTGGTTCCAGCACTTCCCAAGGATTCTTTTATGGGAAGAGGGGTTTGATCACTGACCCTCTTGGCCCTGCACAGGACTCCTGGTGCTCTGCTGTGAGCTCCTGGTGAGTCTCTCCACTCCCCCGAGGTTCCCTTGGTTCAGGGACTCCCTCAGTCTATCACTCTGGTGTGCTCCACTGCCCATGATGCCAGCACCGGAGCTGCTGCCTGGGCAGCTGCTATTTGGGTCATTGGAGCCCCCAAGAATACTAAGGCCTGTGACCTTTCTGTTTCTTCCCATTGTCTGAAGGTCTCCTTTTCTTCATTCTGATCCAGCACTCTTTAGTAGAAACACATTAAAACATTGCATCCTTCTACTCAGCACAACAGACTTCATAGTTTTGCAAAATATGCAGGAATATGCTGTCAGTTCCTAAGGTAATTAATGTGTTTTCTGCATTACAAACATACTGTTTTACTGAGCTATCAAGAAGAAATGAAACTCTCAGATGCAAGTATATTACTTCGGTGGTGGCTTTATGAACTTTGTAAGTACTGGAAAAGGCAAATTTTTTTTTTCTTGATCAAGTTGCTTATAAAAATAAATCCAATCTTAACCTTTCTTTCTGTAATTGGTGAAATGGAGCTGGATTTGGGAGGATCAAAAGTTTCCAGATAAGCATGCAAAAGAAGTATTGATTAGCTAAGTAGCTCAGATCAATATTCCTCACCCTTGCTTAGCAAATGCCGCCAGTCTGAAATAGAATTTTTATTACAATATTTATTACAAAACAAAGCTGAGACACTTTAATAGTAGACTCTGTGTGTGTGTGTGCTTATCTGTCCTTGGAAGAGTGACAGAAATCCTTGATCTAAAGACGTCAATAGAACAAGATTTTCCCTCCTCAGACTGTAAAGAAATCTTGCATGCACATTTGAAGTTCCAGGGAGCTTTTAACCACTACCTTAAATAATTTTCAATGTTTATTTGTAATGAATAAGAAGTCAGTCTAGAGCTCCATCTTACAGAGACAGAACACTCCAATTTCATTGCAAAACTGCTGCCATCCTCTAACTTAGCCCTGATCTCTGGGTTTAAGCCCTTAGAACAGTAGATATTCTGTGCTGTTTTTAGCCCATGACAGATGTGTGTATCCGTCACGGTCCACTTCATAAGCGGACTCGTGATGGTTCTTTTCGACTACGATCTTGGAGTGCAAAAAAGAGAGTAACAAGTCAAGGAAGTTAAATTTCAATCTAAATAGGAACTTTATTTTTTGTGCCAGTAAAGCAGCTTGTGATAGAAAAAGAGACAGATAGACAGTAAGGAAAGGTAGGGAAAAAGGGAAGGAAAAGGGATCCATAGCTAACATCACAGGTCCACAGTCATCCGGCGTCTCTGGGGTCCCATTGAAGAGGTGTTCCTTGGGCCTCTGTCGTCGATCGATGTGATCTCACGGTGGGGAAGATCTTCTTCAGAGTCCAGTTGTTACAGAGCAGTCTTTTATTCCAGTCCATACACCTGAACCCCCTTGTGACCCACCTTTGCTCCCCCTTAATCTTTGTGGCGATATGCCAAACTCCACCTGGCCAGGAGCAGGGAGCTCATGGGTCTGTGGTTTTTCACAATAGTAGGGACTTGGGGACAAGTGCAAAACCTCCATTCCATACCAGTTTACAAAACTCATTCTGTAAAACACTCATTCTGTACCAACCTCAGGTACAAAGCGCTCGCTCTGTACCAGTTTACCAAACACTCATTCTGTCTTCAGGTACAGAGCACTTGTTCTTCATGTACAAAGCTCCTCATTCTGTACCAGTTTACAAAACTCTCGTACTAGCTGTGGCCGTTCTCGTGAGGCCTGCATATGCAGTAGCACCTGATGAGAAATGTTGAGACAGAAAGCTGATCCTTTGACCGACTCTTACAGTATCCTGCTGCTGGACTCTGCATGGAGACTTGAAGCAATGTCACCCTACCCTAAACAAACACCAGAAGTTGGATGCCAGAGAACCCAAGAAACAATAATGTAATATAATTAAGAGGGACAGATCCTCTGTTGAAGACAATTTGCCTAACATTTGTTTTTCTTTGGAAAGCTTTGTATTTCTCTTGCCCAGCCACCATTAAAATGGCCCCTGTGGGACTCTGACAAAAATTATTTCGGACATATACATAGGCGATTAAAATAAAATCAATAATTTGGTGATTTCTAAATCCTAATTCATGTGATAATTTTCATGGTACCAAGCCCAGTTCAACAAAAAAATTAACAGTGTGAAAGTTCTTTATGAGACTGTCTAAAAAGAAGGATTCATATGCATGCTTAAAGACGTTTATATACTCATGCATTTGTTTTCTGTGTGGGCTCTACTTCCCGAGGTTGTGGGCAAAGCAAAGAAAGCAGTTTCTTGTTTTGATCATGTTGTGACTTGAAAGCTGAACAAGGCTATTCAGGGAAGGGAGAAAGGGATGTAGGAGCCAGTTGAAAAAAAAAAGCTTTTTTTCTAACAGCATTTGGTGGGAAAAAAAGACGTTTTATGAGGCTTTCCCCGTGTGCTGATCCAGAGCATTGTTAGCAGGAGCAGGCTGAACTGTGCAGGCCTTGCGATCTGGATTTAATTATTCAGCTGATTAAGTTTTTCAAGCCGTTTATGAGAAGAAGCTGTTATGGAACCTGGAAAAACAACTCAGAGATTGGCCTCAATAATCGAAGGAAGTGTCTTGTCATTCATCCCAGAGCCCTTTATCAATTGAATATGGAAATATCTTCATCCACCCACCAAAGCAAAACACCTGTGCTGCTGGCATGAGCACAGTGGCTGTTAACAGAGGACAGGTCACTGAGCAGCAGGGCTTGTGTGGGAGGTGAGGGGGAGTTTGAATTCCAGGTGCCATGTGAGGCAGGAGCAGCAATTGCTTAGGCTGAAAGGTAAACCAATACTAACATAATTAGTACAGCAGAGCTGTATAAATGGTTTGCAGTGCAAGGTTTGTACTCCGTGAGTTCATCTTTGACTGTGTCCAAGGTAATGAGATTGGCCCAATGCCCAGTGCCAACAACTGTCCTGACTATAAATTTCCCAGCCTCATCTCCTGGGGCCCATCTAGCTTGATCCTGCAAGTTCTGCTGAAGTCCCAGTTCTGAGTCTGGGTCCAGCCTTTCACCTTCCAGGTCTAATCTCTTTTGTCACATCTGGGAACTTCAGAGGTGCTACAGGCACCAAACAAGGGCAGTTTGCCAATAATTTTACGATTACCTCTTGTAGAGCTGACTGTTCTACCCACAGATACAGACAGCCCAGAAACAGAGAGAAATCATTAGACTGTTGTCTTGGAAGTTCCCATTGACAACTGTGACAGAAACATTAAGTTATGACAGAGACAGCGAAAGGTGGGTCCAGGCTGAATGCAGAGGACACCATGCAAGTACAGTCATGCAGATATCCCTGGGACAGCCTCACCTGTTGGGTGAAGAACTGTCCTACAGACACAGAGCCAGATGTCCATACTGCAGCAGGTCATAAGCAGGATGGCTGTCGTGGCTCTTGTGTCCATAGCAATGTGCTGCTGCCATCTACCAGGTAATCCCCCATCATGTCCTGTCAACCCACCAGTAAAACCTCCCAAAAATGGAGTGCAGTAACACTAAAGAATACTTGACTCTAAAGAAAACACAGAGGAATGGTGTTCAGGTACACTCTGTGTTCAATACAGAGGTGAGGGGAGTACTCACTGCAATCCTAAATCCTAAGAAACGCTCACTTGATCTTATTGGGAGGTTTCCAGCATGCGATCCACAGGGATTCAGCAGATAACACTGCTCAGCAGTGTAGAATAGTGGTGGTGGTGAGACTATCAACAGCTGTTCAGTGTGAAGACCCATATTCAACAGAGGCTTGGCAGTATGATTATCCACTTGATACATCCTGGTGGTTAAAAATGTGGGAAATGTGCAATGAATGCTCTTTGCTAAGGAGGGAATTAGCCTGGGAAGTTACTGGGTGAATGTCATAAACACCAAGCTTCATTCAGGAGATGGGTGATGGCAACAGCAGCATGAGTTTTGCTCAGTAATCTGTGCTCAGGAGAAAAATAAAGATACAAGCTCCATGAGGCGAGCATGTTCAGTTTTCTTTGGTTGGTGTTGCCTTGTGATAAGCAGCATTTCCTCTCAGCCATTTCTACATGGCTCCTTTGTCAGTCCTTGGGGGCCTGTGTTAGCTGAATAAAATACCTGACTCCATCGTGCTGCTTCATTCAGTTGAGATAAAAAGCTGCTCTTATTTTTTCAAATCAATTGGTTCCCCAGCAAAAGAAATTCAAAATTTGGTCTTCATTAAATGTTCGTCTATCTGTCATTGACACGACCCTGAGCAAATAATTTAACTTCCTTATATTTGTGTTTCCCACATGTTCTTTAACTTTCTTCTCAAGGACTTCTTAAGGATGGGACATCCCCTTCTCCCTGGGCTGACTGGGATGCAAATAATTTCATAATAGAGAAAAGAAATTTAGATAAGAGAAGAAACAGTTCCAGAAATGTCTGTGAAGGAAAAAGTGTATTTTTCAAGGGAAGGAATCTCTTCCCATTCCCAAATATTAGAGAATGGGAGGAAATATTCTTAAAAGAAAATAGATAATACTCCAGTATTCTAGCCAACTTTTAAATCACCCCCACCACTCAATATTCACCTCAAATAGTCAGTACTGGCAACTCTTAGCAGAAGAGCACAGACAATGGCTTACCATATTAACGGGCTGTTTTGGTCCAATTTGGCAAAGTTTAGAGTCCTCTGGGAAAAAGAACCCCTAAGTTAAAAGGCTGATGATGAATTACAGAGTTTCAACAGAAGACCGTAAGGGAGAAACAGTGAATAAACAAAAGCCGGGAAATACTTCACTTGGCACAATAATTCCTCCTTCACTGATTTTTGGGTTTTTTTCCCATTTGTGTGAATGAGTACATAGCCTAGACTTCTTTAATTGTTTGCATTTTGGAGAGCCCTTTGTTCTTGAGAGGTGTCACTAAGAGTGTTTATTCCATATTTCTTCTGCTTTTTAATTAAAAAAAAATTTGCAAATGCAAAACATAGCTGGGTGATTTATGATGAAAAAGACTTCATTTGAAAAGGTTTTGGTAATGAGGGCTTGGAAGATGCATTTGTTAGTTAAACTTCAATGTACTTTTTTCCATCTATCCTGACCAATTTTTATTTGCTGATGCAAAAACCAATGTAGACTTATGAGTCATCTGTTAAAATTATTTTCAATCACTACATTGTTTTTCATTCACAGGAAGTTCACAGTTTACTTTTTATCAAAGAAGGAAAAAATAATTTGCAGTTAAATATTTATCATACTACAAATTTAGAAGCAGAATATGGTAGAAAAACATCTCTAAAATCAACCACTCTTAGTTGGTTTAGCTTGCATTTAGTCTGTGATGGAGGTCCTAGCTCTTCTGAGAAAAAACAATCAGCAAGCATCAGAGGAAGGCAGCTGTCTGCATCTGGAGGAGCTGGGAGCAGCTGGGAGCAGCTAACCAGCACTACTGGTAACTGCGGCCCCAGTTTGGGCTGAACCAGTCCTGCTTGGTGCCTTGACCCTTCCTCTCAAGTTCTGGTCAGTGTGGGAGTGCAGGAAAGTTGGAGTTGCTCTGTTCTGGAAAAGCAAGAAGGAGCCTGCTGCTGGTGAGGTTTGGCAGAAGAACAAATGAGTTGATGGATTTTGGCAGCCTGCTTTAGGAAATGGGTCCGTCATCCTTGGGGAAATTAAAATTCAAGTGTCTCACAGCCAGGAGAGATGTGTAGGTGAACTGGGGATGAAAATGGATTATATGTAGACAGACAGAAAAAGTTCTGGGTGCTCTGGTATTCAAAAGATGTGTTATTGGTCATCTGGAATTTGTTTTCCTTTCTTTAGAGTCCCATCTTATGTGAAGTTTGAGCTGCTTGATGGCAATGTGAAGGAAAAGAACTGCTTGGGCTGTTAGAACAAGCTCTTTGATGGGGACCCAGTGGGAACAGGAAACTCCCTGGCTCAGGATGCTGCAGGTGCCAGAAGTTTGGATGCAGTGTCTGGGCAACTTCATGGAGTCCAGATTTAATGGAGGCTGTCAACAGCAAAGGCAACTTTCCAAGAAGTCTGTGAGTTATAAGTGATTTGGAGACTGGCAGAGCATCCCAGAGAGGAATCACTGCATGCCTGTTTTTTTATTCTGCTCCTTCCTTTGTGTCCACTTGCTGATCCCTGCTGGAGACTCTGTCAGATAATCTGATGCCAAATAACCTGCTCTAATACAAGCAGTCTGTCTTATATTCTGACAATATCAATTGTGCAATGACATAATGTCCTTAGCACACTGTAAGCCACCAAAAGTCAGAATTATAAGTCTCAGTGTGTTGTCACATGCAGAGGTGGCTCTGACCTCAGTGATAGCACAACTCACCCCACTGGAACTCTATAAGCCTCACAAAATCTTTCCTTGCTTTCTGCCTTAGCAGTTGCAAGCAACAGTGCCAAAACACACCAAAGCTTTAGAAGAAAATTTTGTATAAAACAGCAATAACAGATGACACTCTTGGTGAAGTTAATACTAACAGGTTGAGAATATTTAGTGGTTGTGTGTGGGGAGGTAAAAAAAGGATCCACATTCTTCTAAAGGACTATTCACGTTCATCCTACACACCCCTTTTTGAGCTCATTTGTTGTCACATTTCCATCTTCTGTGAACTTCGATGGAGTCAGCAGAATTCCCAAGTAAAGATTTGCAACAACTTGATACACGTGGCAAATGTCCATATACCTACATATTAATGTATCTTTAGTGAAGGCTCTAACACATTACAGAGATCTTGTGTGTCTGTGTACCAGCACAACAACCCTCAGAGAGGATTTTTCCAGCTGGACTGAGCACAAAAATGGTTTGCAGGATGAAGTTAAATGGTCTTTTATAGGTAATGGCAATATTCTCAGCTTTCCAGTCTCTAACAAATAAATAGTCTTGTCTTGTTAGTTGAATCTTTCCAAAGGATAATCTTTTCTGTTCTTTCTTTAAACATTATCATTCTCTTAATCCTACATTGTATCATACACACAGACGCATGCCTACTACATTATTTTCTTGAGACACTCACAAGCTAAAAAGCATTGGAGCTGTCAGTAGCCACATGAGGCTGTAAACAGGTTTCAGGCCTGAGCCAGAACCTCACCCTACAGTCCTACATAGTGTAGACATGTCATCTGGGGCAGCACAAAGGGAGGTATTGCTTCATTGTTTCATGGCATGAATGTGACTGTGAAAATGTTGTGTATTTTGACCTAATTCTGCCACCATATAATTATTAAAAGAAGTGTATTGTCATTACTACATGGCTCATAAGGACAGCATAACCTTTGTGCATCTGCTTTTGTTTGTCTAATAATCCCTTTGTGACTTGCCTCCTCTTTTTCACAGACAGGTTACAATGTGTGTTTGCAGCGCAACACAGCAGAGACTGGTGAAAATTTAGTATAATGGAGAAATCATTATTCTGTCTGAAATATTTCTTACTGGAATATAAAATGCATCTTACATGTTTGTGTCAAAGTATAAGAAATTTTTATTGGAGTCATGCCTAAGGCAGAGAAAAGAATTTTTTTGTTGCTCATCTGAACATTAAACAAAGGGGGATGAGCAAAGTAATTTTTGATTTTTCAAGAAAAACTAAATTAATAACATGGTTTTGGAGTTGGCAAGAATTTTTTGAACAAATCCATTCTTTGTTTCCTTTTTGTGTCACGAAGTGAAGATTGATCACAAGGGAAAGGTATTGTTTTGATTTGGGTTCTGTTACCCTCTTCAAGTTGCTTATTCACTTTTGAAACAAAAAGTCATTTTAAGAAGTAAAAGCACAAATGTGCAATATTGTGTCATCTCCACCAAAGGATCACTTCTTCCTTTTTGATCAATCTGTCCCCTCAGTTAGTGAACAAAGTCAGTCCTCACAGCTGTATTGAGTGAGGACTGTGACTGAGCCATATTGCTCAGTCATGACAAAAACTTTTTGCTAGAAAATGCTTCCAGGTTCTATTTGCAGTGGAATTATCAATAGCTTTAACGTTGCTCTGATTTATTACTTGTAAACGTCATTGTTTTTCTACAACCTCACTAGAGAATTATTTGTGAAAGCAGGAAATGTGTCTTATTACTTCCTAATCATTTTAGATATAAACTGTCTGGATGTTTTCAGGCTAATATATCAAATGATCTCTCTCTGAAAGGGTCCTACCAAAATTTGGGTGCACATAATGGTAGATAATTAATTATATTAATCACAGCTAGTAATTTCAGATGCATATCTGAATCTGGCACACACTAATGTATCAATTTAAAAAGATGCCAAGCTCCATTGCTGGGATTTAGTAGGAGATAAGTCATCTACGATATCACTTACACTTCTGAGTATAAATTATGTAGGCCAATAATTTCATACAGACAAAATTGTAATGACATTCCCTGAGCAATAATATCCTTCTAGAATTACTTTTGTGTGTCTCAGTATTTTTAATTTTTATTTTCAGTATACATGTGTAAACTGCTGTCCAGGGAATTCAGCAAGGTGCACAAACTTCCAGGGACCTGTCAGGCCCTGTGACTTGGTGAAAACAAATGAGAGGAGCAGAGGAGGTGACATTGCTCACCTGTAAGTTGGGCACAAGCCCTGCATAGCTCTTGTCAAACCACAGTGCCTCTCTCACCTTGAATCAAGGCAGTGTGAGATTGGATGGGCTCTGACTTGCCCCCTCTCAGAAATGCCACTGCACTTTACATGAATTCTTATCTCGAAGCAATTTTCTCTCCCAAATGCTCCATGCCTTTGATACCAGTGCCTGGGAAAATGTCATTACAGTGCTGTCCCAAACAGAGTGGAGGAATGACAGACCGTAAAGTTTAATCTGCCACCTCTTTTTATACTTAAGGAAGTAAAATCTGAAGCCATGTAGTCATTCCCCCAAGAGCATATTATTTATTCACAGTCATTAGACTCTTCTGCATATAAAAGACATGTAAAGAGGGCAGCAAATAGATCAGGAGAAGTGCACAGGAATAATATGTTAATTTAGTGACTTGTGTTTTGGATGTAGTATACAGAAAGACAGATTCTCACTTTCTCCATTGAACATGCTATGATAGCTTAATTAATGACTATTTTAACTGATATTTAACTTTACAAACTGATCTGGCATATTCAAAGGCTGAACTGTGCTGCTGTCTCAGGCAACTCACATTTCTTCCTCAAGCTGCTCCTGAATGTACACAATTATTGCCAGCACAAATTCTGTTATGTAAAAACTGCATCTCTAAATTCACTTTCCATGGACAATAAAAAGCAATTACTTGCATATTTGCAGAAAGGAGAATGAAACTTGCATAAGCACAGATGAAACAAGTTAATTTCAAATTCTTATGGGAAATTTACTGATAATTTGCTCTGTTAGTCACTAAGGCCTTCATGAAAAGCAGAGAGAAACAATGTGAACTATCTAGCAATGTTTTGCTATTGCTTTACATATATGCATTTTAAATGAAGAGACACCTGACTGTAAATAAACATCCTCAGAGTATTAACAGCTATCCGCAAGTGGTCTAACTACTTAACAAGTCAAACAGTGATTTCAGGGAATGTATTTGATACAGTAGGTGGGAGAGTAAATGAAAATAAATATCAAATTAACTATGATTTGGCAGGTGACTGGGAGCTCATTAAATTGCTGTAATGCTATTACTCGTTATCCCCTGGCCTTTCCTGGATTCTCAGCCTCCTCAGTAGAATGTGTCTCCAGGAGCAGTCATTTTTTCAGCTCTGAGCCATGAAAAGTTGTGGATAGATTCTTTTTCTTTTTCTTTTTCTTTTTCTTTTTCTTTTTCTTTTTCTTTTTCTTTTTCTTTTTCTTTTTCTTTTTCTTTTTCTTTTTCTTTTTCTTTTTCTTTTTCTTTTTCTTTTTCCTTTGTTGTTGTTGTTGTTGTGTGTTTTTTTGTTTGTTTGGGTTTTTTTTGTTTACTATAAACCTGCAAATTTTAGACTCACTTGAGAATTCACAGGCATAACGAGATTAATAATGCGTGTTAAATGAATTCTCAGTATTAGAGAAATCTGAGCTATGGGATATTCAGTGCCCTATGGGTAACTGACAAGAGCTCAGATGACAATGTTTCCAAGACAGATGAGGACAGGAAGGTGATGGTGGCAAAAACAGAAGTGGGGATGAAGGGTACTCAGATAGAGGTAAATTTAGTGAAAAAAATCACATTCTTGGCTTGTTCTTTTCCCAAAATCAAAGTAGAATTACATTGTTTGGTTTGGATGACCGAACTGTGCAAAATGCCAAGTCAGTCTGTCTTCCTAGCAAAATAATTTTTTTTTCAGGAGTTTTTCCTCTGTGTGTTTTTCTGCTTACTGCCTGGATATTCACATGTTCTCCATTTTGCCCCAGTTTGTGTAGGCAAGAACAAGGATGTCTGGTGAGCTTTGGGTTTGTGCCAAGAAAGTACATGCCCTGTGTGTCCTGTGTGCTCTGCGTGCCCTGCGTGCCCTGCGTGCCCTGCGTGCCCTGCGTGCCTTGTGTGCCCTGTCCCTGTGTCACCACATTTCCCATACACTGCTGGCCCTGTGCAGACAGCAGAACCCTTGGGAGCTGCCACATCACAGGAGTAGATAAGAGCGGGCTTTGGGCAGTGGCAATAGAGATGAGGAGCTGGAGCTGAGCAGAGGAAATACCCCTGAGGCAGGGTTACTTGCCATGAGACTGTAGAAGCCTCTGACAAGGCGTGGTGCAGAGCTCTCACAGCCATAATCTGCCTCTGGACCATATCAGTGTTGTAAAAGGTGTTTTTCAACAAACACATCTTTATCCAGGTCATGGAAACAGTAGGCAAAAAAAGTAAATGGCACATATAGAGAGAGTAGGCCATTTCTTAAAAGTATAATCTTTCAGTAAATACTCACCTGCTTTGACTGTGGTCAGTTTTAATCAGCCAGACATCTTCCTTCCTCTTCTATAAAGAAAGCAGCTCACATTTGTTTCCTGCCTCAGAACACTTTAACTTCTGCCTTGTCTCTTCCATAAAATTTCATGGAAGAGCTTTGGACAGCTATGCTGAGCACTCCTTGGTGTGTGTAGCTGCTCTGTGCTAAAACACCTGGCTGTGACAGGTAGGCTGTCTTCCTACGCAGCACTTACTTTTTTTATCCACCTAATAAGGTTTGCTTTCTCTGTTTAGTCACAGCCCACTGAAATCCATGGAAAATCTCCTTTTGCTTCAAGAGGCTGCAGGTTATGGTGTAAATTTTACCCTTGTTTTTATTTAGGCCAAGATTTCACTGTTAGGGTCTGAACTAGTTTGAAATCACTCTGATTTTGCCATGAGGAATTTCAGTTCTGAGATGAGTGGTTTGTTCAGAAAGTGATATTTTTTTACTTTATGCTTGTGTACCTCCTACCAGGAGAGGAGATCTTGTTAGTGAGGGCTGTTGCAGAATGTGCAATCAGGTGATGAGGAACTGCTACTTAGGGATGTTCTTCTCCTCTGATCTTCGTGGAACAACACCTGGTGGGAGGAAACAGTGTTCCAGGAAAGTGCATCCTGATCTGGCAGCTGATGATGATTATGTTATGAGAAATGCCCACAGTCTCTCTTGATTAGGGAAATCATTCTTTTCATTTGAATTAAAGCGCCTTTTAAAGGTTTCCATCTGAGATCAGCAACTGTCTTACCACTGAGTTCATGTGATAAGTTGGTGATTAAACTTTACCCAATCCTTGAAAGTTGTAACTTCAAGTCACAAAACCACAGTGGAACTTTGAACATATCTCTTGTCCAGTCTATTTTATTATATTCAATGCTTTAGGCAAAAGGGAAGCTAAATTAGCTAGTGTGAAGCACTCTGAATTCCTCAGTCAGGACTGAAAAGTAAAGTTATGAAGCTGTTGCACTAGTCTTCAACAGAAAAGCAATAAATACTTTATAAAATGTGTAACTGGTTCTGATAAGGATCTCATACCACAGTAAGTAGATTTGAAGAAGATTTTCAAATTGACCACTTGAGACCTGTCAGTATGACTGTCCATTCTTGGGCTATTTGAGAGCCACAAACTTACTGAACTTTAGAAGTTATGTGTCAAAAGTGGATTTCTATGCATCTTTTTATTCATAAAACCTATCTTCCACTGTCTTTTACATTGTCTACTTCCACACATCCTTCCAAAATATATCACCAGATTCCTCAAGGAGCTGTCACTGATCTCAATTTTATTTTTTTCTGTCCTCTCCTAAGGAAATGAGGCAAGATTTTATTTCATCCAGTCTGTTTCTTACTTCTTCATGTATATGTCCATTTGGTAATAATTTTTTTTCTTCAGTTTGAAGGGCATTTTTCTCAATAGAGGTGTGCTCTGTTTCAGGTGAATGCATGCTAGAAAGCAGACCCAGCTTGCACTTCTTTACATTCTTTAAGCTGTTTAAAATAATTTATTTTAATCTTCATGTACAGTCTGCCACGAGATACATGGGAAGATATTTTATTCATGGTCTTGGTTCAAAGATATTATGGGTGGAATACTGGGAGCAGCCTTCTGTAGGGATGTGGGAGGCAGAGATATTTGGTTTGATCCCATGTGTCCTCCTGTGCAAATAGCGAGATCCATAGCTAGTTTGTCCTGATGCCTCTACCTCATATATAAAAAAAACAAACAAAAAAACCCCACAGACAAAATATTGTGTCTCAAAAGAAGCAGCCTCTAAAGAAGGAACAGTGTTGAAGCTCAGCATAAATATTTCAGGATTAACAAATTCATTTAACAGGGAAGCAAATGTAAAGTGACCTCATTTTGGTCAAAGGCTTGAAACCGAAACAACTTCTCTGCACCAATGCATTTAACGAATGTGTTGCTAAATCTCAAGGGCCTTACTTTTTAAAAGAAGCATCATTTCACACTCCTGTGCTGTCCAGTTGGGGTTTTGTAACTGCTGACATATCCACATAGCCTTTAGCTGAATCACACTTGCTTTTCCTCAATGCCATTCAAGTCCAGCAAGATGCCATATACAATTAGCCACTTCTGCATCCCTGGTTTCTGCAGGCTGGGAGACAGTGAGAGGAGGATTGCTGTGTTTTATGTTTGTTTGCGCTTAAAGGCAGGGGAGTGACCTGAAAGAGAGGTGGACTGGGGAAAGGGTGAACAGGAATGGGCTCTGTTGAGGAGGGTGCTGCACCAGGCAGGGCAATCTATTAACAAATTGCAACTTGTAGAAGTTTCCAAGGAGATGCACTGGCTCTGAGGTGGAGCAGAATGCTTGGAGGGAAAACAGGGGCTGAAATACTAACTGAAGAGATATATACCTTCTCCAGTGGCCATTAATTGAAACAAGATAAATATATTCCCATGAAAAATTTCCAGTGCCACCAGAAATTAATGTCAACTAGTTGTCAAATTTACACTGACGTCTGTGAAAACCTGCCTTTAAAAATGTTTGAATGAACAAACTTCTTCAATCAATTACTCCTACTTACAGACAGAATGTACTCATGATATTTCCTTGTTCCCTGTGCTGCAGAAAAAGCCTCTGGATAGTAACTGAAGGGCTGCTCCAAACACAGGCTAATCCAACCTCCTTTGTTGGTGCCTTTCACACAATGAGGCCCTCTCAGACAACCTCCACATTAGCTCACCTATGAACAGGGCAATAAGAGTGTTTTTAAAATGAGCTGTTTGTATAACTCAGATAATCTGTATAGGATCCAGTTATAGCTTCTCATGAGCAGAGCCCATCTGTCAGCTCTTGCCCTCTCTTCGCCCTCCACACAAAAAAGTGAGAATATATTTGAGGAAGAGAGCTGTAACTGCTGCGTCCTTGAGTGACTGTTCAGACAATCTTCTTGTTTAGGTTTTCTGACCTTGTCAGATGCATTTTTAGAGTGATACAGTGATTGAGAGACAGCAGCAGCCTTTGTCACTCTGTGTCACCATCCTCACGCATGGCATTCTGTAGCTAAAGTAAATTCTTCCTACAAATTATTACTGATTTCCTCTTGTCCTTTCACAGAGAAAATGAAACACAAGTTTCTACATATTTGAGGACTGTTTTGTGCTTTCCCATAATCTCACTTCTTTCTGATTCTTTCATAAGTCATGTTTACCACATTGCTTCCTATCCTGTTTTGGATTTGTTTTTTTTTTTTTTTTATGTATCTTGCATTGTCTCAAATTTTTCAGAAATATTTGTAAGGTGCTACCCAGAGCCAGTCACTGATTTCTACCTCAGGCTCCCCTAGTGCTAATTATAGTGGAATAATTATGACTGATGTTATACATGGAAGATAATTTCAAAACAGAAATTGCTTTTTGTAACAGGACTCAATGTTAGTATCGCAGAATGATTTGAATTGGAAGAGACCTTCAAAGATCACCTAATTCCAATCCCTCCTGTCAGGGACATCTTTCACTAGATCAAGTTGCTCAAAGCCCCATTCAACATGACCTAGAACCGTTCTGATGGTGGGACATCCACAATTTTCCTGGACAACATCTTTCAGTGTCCCAACATCCTCACTGTAAAAAAAAATTTTTCCTTATGTCCAGTCTAAACCTGTCCTCTTTCAGTTTAAAACCATTGCCCTTTGTCCTGTCACTACAGGCCTTGGTAAAAATCTCTCTTGATCTTTCTTATGAACCCCCTTTGTATGTTGAAAGGCCAAACTAGAAATTGAATTGAAAGGAGGAGCTTTCTCTCCTTCAGGCTGGACAAAATCAACTCTCTCATCCTGTCTTCACCAGACAGGTGCTCCAGCCCTCTGAATATCTGCATGCCCCCTCTGAACTTGCTCCAGCGGGTCCACACCCTTCTTATGTTGGGGATCCTACAGCTGGACATGCACTCGAGGCAGGCCCTCACAAAAGTGGGGTAGAGAGGTAGAACCACCTCTCTTGAACAGCTGGCCATGCTTTGTTCTATGCAGCCAGGGACATGGCTGGTTTTCTGGGCTGTGAGTGCACCTTGCCAGTGTACATCTAATTTTGCATCCACCAGCATCCCCGTCCTTCTCTGCAGAGCTGGGCTCAGTCCCTTCATCCTCCAGTCTGGTTTTGGATTGCTCCAATCCAGGTGCAGGACCTGGCACTTGACCTTGTTGAACTTCATGAGCTTTGCATGGTCCCACTTCTCAGGCCTGCCCAGGTCCCTCTGGATGCTATCCCTTCCCTCAAGTGACTCCACTGCACCACACAGCTCTGTGGTCTGTAAGCTTGCTGAGGGTGCACTCAATCCCACTCACTCTGTCACTGATGAATAAAATAGTACTTGTCCCAATATGTGCTTTTGAGGGACAGCACTTGTTACTGGGTGCTGAATATACTCTTGTGTTGAATACACCTAATTTACTGAAAAATTCCTTAGTCTATTGTTTCTTATTCTACATTGGACTCTTATCTTCTTCTTAAAAATAACAGATTTAATAATCCAATTACACTTAACTAATATTTGAACACTAAAAATTAAAATGTCTTGTTCTTTTATTAGTTCTCTTTAGATAAGAAATATTCTTGTATTTCCCTTTGGGTTTTATTTTATTTTTTTTTACTCCTGATCTGTTCATACAATTTTATTTTGATTTTTGATTTTATTTTTTTTTACTCCTGATCTGTTCATACAATTTATCCTGATTGCCTTTTTTTATTCCATGAAAGTAGTATGTGGTTGTGCTGTTTAGCCTTTCTGACTATAATTTTCATGATTACTTCAGAGAGAAGGGCAAATCAGGGTGCTACTGAATAGATTAGGTGTATGTTGGTAGTATTGCTCTTCTTTAAGGATTATGACATCCAGTCATCTTTCATATACATGGCTATAATGTAAAGTTTTATCATTTGACTTCATCACATCAGAGATTATCTCATGTCTACAGTATCTTACCCCTCCTCTAAGGACATAGCAATTCATTCGCTGCTGAAAATTTGTCAGAGGAATAAGTGAACAATTTTTGTGTCTTGATACCACAGATTTCAACTGTTACTGATTTATCATACTTGAATGCCTTGATGAAATACTGTAGCCAAGATTCGGTTTAAGATATTTGTATAACATATAGATGGTAGCAATAATTCTGCACTGAGCCATGCTTTTAACAACCACCATCAGTTATTCCTTCTGACACAGGAAAGCTATAAAACATCAGCTGAAGTCTGATGAGTTATGAAACACCCTGACTCATTTGATACATTAACACTGCAGAAATGTCGGAACAAATTACCTTACTCTCAATGAAAATTAATAATATTTATCTTTCTTTTCATCCTGAAATATTTGAAGACATTTCTTAGACATTTGGTAGCCAACATAGAAACGTGACATAAAAATCATCTGTATTCCCTCAGGAGTAAATGAGAGAATCACAGGAAGACAGAGTTCCATTAAAGCTGACAATTAGCAATTGTCACAGGAGCTATAGACAAAAAAATCACTATCCCAGCTCAGCTGTTAGCGTTCTGCTTTACTTCAGGCAAGTTTTCCAACATATCTGCCCGAATGTTCCTATTTACAAAATACCTAATGTTGAAAGCCATGTAGAGACCCTGAAGGGCTGCCAGCATAACCAGAGCTTATGGCTCTCTTGCTGCCTGTATGTAAACAGTATGTCTGCATCAGTATGGGTTAAGACTATATCGTTAAGGCACAGCTTGCTGGATGTAATATTTCCTCAGCACTGTACAAACATGAACTCATTATCTTCATCTTGCAAATTGTGTGGCTGATTGTACCATCTCACTTTCATGAGTCAAGAAACTAAGGTGGGAGGCAAAGCACACCAATTAAGCTACCGTGTGAGACAATGTAAGGTGGCATCAGCATCTTCAAAAGTTGCCCTTGGGTTTCTAGATGATCAATGAAGAGTAGGGTGCAATTTATGTCATCCTAAAGTCGATACCTATGTTTGGTTAAATGACTCACTCTATGCCTCACTGACTCTGCGGACTTGTTTTCTATTAACTATAATAGGAATACAAGAAACTTGCTCACATGTCAATGCTTACATTGTTGTATAGCTAATTCAGTTAGGTAAGTTTTGAGAAGCTAAGAAATACAAGCCCTGCCCTGAAAGCCACAGTGAAATGCAAATAACACACACTGGAACAGGCTCTGCAGGGTAGTGGTCTCAGCACCAAGCCTGACAGAGTGCAAGGAGCGTTTGGACAATGCTCTCAGGCACATGATGTGTTTCTTTGGTCTGTCCTGTGCAGGGCAAAGAGTTGGACTTGATGATCTTTGTTGGTCCCTTCCAACTCAGGATATTCTATGATTCTAGGATACTTTTTGAACCCCTATTAAGTCCATGAAAACCAGACTGCTCTAACCCTTTTGTTAGAATCAAACTATCAGTAAAGCATCCACAAAAATGCCTGTCTCCCTGCCACAATCAGCTGTCCTTTCCCTCTAAGAATGATCTGTAGTCACAAACCCCAGAAACAATTCCTCTGTCATGAGTGATACATTCTTTTCTGCCTTGAGAACATGTGAGAGAGCGCAGTGAGGGAGACCATGGGGCAAATCCAGCAGCCTGCTACCTAAGGCTTCCAGATGGAAGCTGACTGCATGAATGATGGAAAAGCATAACTAGGACAGCATGTTTAGTTGTTTACTGTGGATTCCAGATTTCAGAGATGTAACTGCTTCTTTTCATTGGCTGCACAGAGAATCAGTGTCTGACAGTCTGCATCCTGCACTGCTTTCATAAGCGTCTAAAGGGTGTCAGGAGTCTCAGGAGATTGAACAATGAAGGTGACTTCAACTATTGTTTGGTCATATTGATAATTATTCTGGTGTTTGGATTAAAAAAAAATGTATTCCAAAACCACGTCTTTAGAGATTGAGCAGCTTAGAGACCAAAAACACATAAACTGGTGACTCTTAATTAGAAAACAGTTGGGGAAGAAAAAGAAATAGAAACTCAGGAGAGAAAAGTAGTTCAGTTTCTTTTCATACAATGTATTTCCTTTTAACAAAGAAAAGGGATTATGTTTTGAAATGCTGTACATTTTTAAGGTGCAATGCAGGCGTATTTTGGGGAACCATGTGAAATGCTTTCAAGGTTTCCTAGGGAGCATATGGTTAATTAAAAAAACAAACCCAGCAAACAATGACATAAACAGCATACCAGTGACTAGCCCTTATCCCATCCATCAGACATGTGCTGGAGCATAAACATGGAGGTATATTAGCAGTTATTAATGCCATCTGGTCTTTTTTCTATTGTGATTTTATAACAGTTTCTCCATTTTAACAGAGCCACGTTGGAGGGAATTGCTAGTGAGAAGTAACTGCCATCCAAACACAGGAAATTTAAACAGTTAATGATGCAGAAAATGTATGAGAAATGAGATTGGAAGTTTGGCATTCCAGCTCATAAACAAAAGGTAACAGCAACCACAAGAGCAACAAACAACACATCTGTCGATTTAAGCACTGAAGTTTTTCCACCTAGGAAAAGAAATTACTGTCTAGAGATTAGAAACAGTGTAAACCACCATGACCCAGAAGCACATTTAAGAGGAAAGGCAATTTATCCAAGCTTTCAGCTCTTCCAAGGTTTCTGCAGGAGCAGGGAAGATGCAGAGACTGAGTTTGCTGATGGCTGAGGGGTCAAAAGCTGTACACAGCAAGTACATCCGCAAAATTGGCTGTCTGAAGTGGCTGGTAGGACAAGGGGCAGGGCAGGGAGGGTAGGTTTAAATTGGAAATTGGGATAAAATTCTTTACTGTGATGGTAGTGAGGCCCTGGTACAGGCTGCCCAGAGAAGCTGTGCCAGTCCCATCCCTGGAAATGTTCGAGGCCAGATTGGACGGGGCTTTGAGCAACCTGGTCTAGTGGTGTCCCTGCACATGGCAGTGGGGTTGGATAAGATGATCTTTTAAGTCCCTTCCAACCCAAACCATTCCATGATTCTATGATTCCATAACATTTTTACTGTGTTCTACAGGGCTTGAATATCAGATGCAGGAAGCTGAACTTGTAAATCCATGCACAATTTTTGTGCCTAATAAATTTATTTTCTGGTAGGATTTTAAGCATATTGTTAACACTAAACCTGGAAAGAAATGTAGAATACAGTTATCTGTGCCTGGAGAAATATTGTTTTAGAGTTGAATATGCTATTTCAGGATGAAAATTTTTTTTCTTATTTAAAGAACAATATTTAAACAAGGCTATAAAAAAAATCCATCTAACTGATCAGCTACAGCAACCAACAGTGAGAGCCCTTCAGATTGGTCTCTAGCTGGTGCCTAAATGCATGAATCTGTGATATGAAAATCTACACTCACACCAAAGACCTTACCAGGCTGTCATAGGCTCTCCTGTTACAGCTGTCTCATCCTGAATATTAGTGGAATATTAATTGAATTAGCCATTTGGTCTGATTTTCCCATATCTGAAGACATTGTGAGACTCTGACTAGAATTTCTATCTTGATTCTGAAGAATGTCTTCTGGCCAAAATTCAGGAAAACACTTGTAGTCAAATGAAATGTTGCAGCAAATGGTAATTTTACAATAGTGAAAAATAACACATTACCAGTGCACTTGCAAACAGGACTGTGTAATACCCTACTTGAACGTCTAACATTTCTGCAGTGATGTGAACAGGACAGAACTCAGCAACCCTGCACCATCTCTGACAGATTTCCTGAGCAATCTTGCATGAGTCACATAATCCTTTGTGTTTAGCTTTTATCCCCTCTGCCATGCAGGATTCCTGCCATTCTTTCTCAGTCATATAGCAAATGGCAGAATCATTTTGGGAGGGTGTTAGATGATGATATTTACTGTAGTTAAATACTATGAAAGAAAGCTTTATTCTCTTTTTAACTGCTCTGTAAACTTTGGTTGCTCTGAAAGTTTTGATGCTTCCATTGCTCTTCACCAGCTCATCACAACATAGCCTTGTCATGTCCAAAGAATTTATCTTTTCATTATTTTCTCATTATTTCTACACATATTCCTTCCTAAACAACACATCAGAAGGAGAGGAAAAAAAAAAAAAAACACCTGCTGTTCCTGTCTATGTTCTGCAGCTAGAGAAAATGAGTCATTAGTTCAGTGGCAGCTCCCAGCCCACTGACAGAATCTGTGAATGCTGACCTTACCCTACTGGGTTTTAGGAAAATATCCAGCCATGGAGGGTAAGATAAATAACACAGATTTCATTAAAGCGAAAAACTTAGGTTCATTTCTGCTGTTAGTAGAGATGGGAGTGTTTACAGATCATGCAAGAGTGTTTATACATCATTACAAGCCACTTGTTTTGCACTCATATAACCATAACAGTGTTGCAGTGCAGAGCTCTACGTAAGGAATTTGATCCAAGTTACAATAAATTTGCTTTTATCAGTTATTTTATATGGAATAAAACACATGGGCTGTCATGTCCCCAGTCCCTGGGGACCACAGAATTGTGGTCACTGGTGCCAAAGAGAATTGGTAGGAGCTTTTACCTTGTGAACACAAAAGGCTGTGGACAGAGGGCCTCCTGCACATTTATCATCTCCTTGCTAGTCAAGCCAGAACAGACCTGAGTGCAGCCATATAAACCTGGGGTTCTCCAGTGCCCAGTAGAGTCACATCTGCATAGGGATTATCAGGCACATCAGGGTAATTAAAACCTTGACATCAGTCTTTTTATGAACAAAAGCATTTTGGGATGAATATCCTGAAGCCTTTTACATCCTCAGTGGCTTAAATGTTCTTGTTTGTGGGTGAGATATTGGTGTCTCGGTCTTGCTCACAGTTAACCAATCTCAGTATCAGATTTTTCTTTTTCTGCATCTTTTCTTGTTTGTTTATTTGGTTGGCATTTTTTGGTTGGTTGGTTGGATTTTTTTTTTTTTTTTGTTTTTTTTTTTTTTTTTTTTTTTTTTTTTTTTTTTTTTTTTAAAAAAAACANAAATGACCAAGAATTACCTGGACATAAATTCTACCCTAGGTCTGGAAGCAGATACTGACCTCTACAGCCAATACTGTGCCTGACCTTTTACTAAAAAGCTGGACCAAAGCCCACAAAAGTCAAAAAAGTCTGCAGAAGTTTGCTTCAAGCTTTGAGGAAAAGGTGACCCACAAAAATAGGCAAAATTGTGAAACTATTTTTTCAAAGCATGAAAATGGAGGACGTGAAGCAAACATCCTAATTTCCACTTAATCCTTTCACAGTATGACACTACACTGTGAAATCCAGCACAGCAAAGTGTCAGCACCAAAGAAATAAACTCTTGCCATGCCACCCTCTTTCCTGAATTTTAAGAAGGGCTCAACACACCTGTTTGCCAAGGAGAAGAGCTGCAATTAGTGCTGAGTGACTGTAGTTAAGTGGATGAGGTAGACACCAGCACATCACCACAGTCAGTAAATGTCTGCACCATTCACAAACTGCAGATTTGTTCACATTTAACATCCTTTTCATATTACTCCACTGAGAGTTTGACTGTAATGGCAAAAATACTTTGCAATTTTAAAAGATGTCTCCCCACAGTGCTTCACAGTCCTCCACAGACACAAATTAATTCAACTTCACAGAGCTCCTGGTTTAAGACCTTATTCTGTGAGTTAAATAGAGGGGAAAATGTTTTCTGTTATATACTAAAAAAAAAGAACAGGTTTGGGACCCTGGAGACTCAGTGACACATATATGATACTTCAAATAGCAAAAATTGCAGAAGCCATGTGTAACACAAAATGCAGATTGCCGCTCGTGCTTTGTCTGCTAGGAGTCACTCAGCTCTGTACATGGATAAGATTTTTGCTTACATTAAAATTGTGTGGGAAAATGACTATAAGTATGCTTTTCCAATTGCTTAATCTGTTTCTCAGTTATCTCTGCTTGTTTTCTGCTAGTATGAGTGCTATTGTTGTGGTTTAGCTTGGCCCAGGTTTTTTCTAGTGGGGGGGGACCACAAAGATGGCTCCTCTGTGAAGCTTCTCGAAGCCTTCACCATGTCCAGCTCTGAGGTGATGGACATGCTGCTNTGCTTTGTCTGCTAGGAGTCACTCAGCTCTGTACATGGATAAGATTTTTGCTTACATTAAAATTGTGTGGGAAAATGACTATAAGTATGCTTTTCCAATTGCTTAATCTGTTTCTCAGTTATCTCTGCTTGTTTTCTGCTAGTATGAGTGCTATAGAGCCTGTTCAGGCATGGAATGGTTAGGGAGGTTTGGTCCTTCTTCTTTTATTCCAAAATGTTTTCATTGGTCTTCAGAATTTTCATTTCAGTCCTTATTTCTACTGAGTGAAATGACTCAAGCAGCCAGTGGCTTCTTTTAGAAAAATGGTCTGGCAAAATTCATTAAGGATACCTAAATCTGTCCTACACCTGCAAGATTTTCTTTTAAGGTCCAGGTGTGGTATTTAACTGTTTATCATCTTCTGAGATTTTCATGCTGGGTATGCTTATCTTCTACAACAGTAGGTCAGAATTTAATTTTAAATCACCACTGTGAGGGATTGAGGCAAAGCCATATGAGAAAACCATAAAATAGCCC
Organism: Dasyornis broadbenti; assembly: GCA_013397935.1. NCBI lineage: Eukaryota > Metazoa > Chordata > Aves > Passeriformes > Dasyornithidae > Dasyornis > Dasyornis broadbenti. The sequence goes on from VZRN01002382.1 coordinate 103,005, forward strand.
AGGTAGGAAGAGACCTTGAAATATCACCTGATCCAGTCTTTCATGGAAAAGGGAGCCTAGGTGAAATCATCTAGCACGCCATACATCGTGAAAACCTCCAGTGATGTGAACTCAATCACATTCCTGGGGAGGTTATTCCGGTGATTGATTGATCTCACTGTAACATGTTCACTTCTTAGGTTGAGATTAAACCTCTCTTTGTGCAAGTTGTCCTTACTGCTGCCTGTCCTCTCCTTGTGACTCCTTGTGAAGAGAGAGCCTTCATCCTTTTTCTAGGTGCCCTTTTAAGTACTGGAATATTGTGATGATATCATACCAGAGCCAGGTCTTCTCCAGGGTGAAAAGCCCTCACTCCTTCAGTCTTTTCTCACTGACCAGGCTCTCCAGCCCTCTGATCATCTTCATGGCCTTCCTTTGGACTGTCTCCAGTCTGTCCATGTCTTTTGTGAATTGTAGGAACAAGAGCTGGACACTGTACGCCAGGCCTGACAAGCACATCTTTATCCCTGTGGGTGCAGCCCAGGATCCCATTTACCTTCATTTATCTTCATTGCTGCAGCTTCCCTGCTGGCACATGTTCAGCTGCGTGTCCACCAGGACCCCAGGGCCCCTTTCAACAAGGCTGCTTCCCATCCGCACGGAGCCCAGCCTGTAAAGGGCTCTTTGTTTAAGTCATCCCAGGGGCAGGAATCTGCACTTATCTTTGTTAAACTTCATACAGTTTTCACTAACCCACCCTTCCAGCCTGTCCAGGTCTCTCTGTGAGATGGCTCTTTCTTCTGATGCATTCTCCTCACCACCCAGCTTGGTGTTAACAGAAAACTTGGTGAGAGCACTTTCAATCCTGCCATCCAGATCATTTGGGAAGGTGTTGTAAAGTGTGTAGCAGAGTATTAATCCCTGGGGCACCCCATTTGTGACAGACTGCCAGCCTGAATAAAAAACATTGATCCCCACCCCTGTTAGAACTTTCCTGCCCATCTAACAGACCATCTCAAGTCTGAGTCCTGCCAGTTTGTCTAAAAGAAGACTGTGGGACTCAGTGTGAAATGCCTTGCTGTCCATGGTAAAACAGCTAGTGCTCGCCCCAGGTCAACAGAAGATAAAATTTTGTTGTGGAAGGTGACCAGGTCACTATGGCATAACTTTTCTTTAGTAAATCTGAGGTAGCTGATGACGTTGTACTGTGATGGGCTCAATGAAAACAGCCATCATGGACTTCATCTCATTTTACTTTAAATATTGTTGAAGTCAGGTAAAATTCATTCCTGTTACTGAAGATTTTTCCTCTATGTGGTTCTATGTGAACAGTTATTTTCATCTTTCTTTATGTGGATGAAAATAAAAGGTATAACAGAACTATAAGGTTTTATAAGTGGAAGTTGCTGTAGGGATGGTATTTTCCTATTAGATGAAAGTTGTAAGAATACAGTTTCTTTAATAATTTCTTGGATGAAGTTTTAAAACAAAAATTCTAAGTATTATTTAGAAAAAAATAAAATAACATCCTTTGGTTTACAGTGTTAAAAGCTATGAAACTCAGAGGGCAGAAAATCTTTCATTATTCAAAGAGTGTAAGAGATATACCTTGCTTTTTTTAAGCTACTCATATATGCCACTTTTTAATAAGGATGAATTCAACATAACCTGAATAAATACAGACAGCTGGACAAATCCAGGCAGAAAATGACATGAGATTATCTCAATGTGATCTGTCAAAAATTAAGAACGTTACATTTCTCTTGGGTACTCATAAGAAGTATGGAAATCTTAGTGCTTCCACCAAACTTTTTAATCTTCTTTTGTCTACACATAAAAGTTGATGATTTTTCTGAACTCCCACAGCAAGACAATACAACAGCTGAGTTAGAGCACAGCTTCCAGAACCCTGGTCTAATTGCTCAGCTAGGAATGCAAAGTGTCTCTGAATAAGTTATTATTTTAATAGCAAAATCCTGCTAATGGGGCTTTTATTCTTTAATAATATAAACAACATCTCCCTTTTCTATTTTCCAGCACATACCAAGTCATTGGGCTATTTTGGATCAAAATAAGTCAATTCATATTATTTTTAAAAATTGTGGGTGACTTCTATCACAGAGACATAAATTAAGCGAGCAAAAAACATACTCGAATGAAATTTATTTTACAAAACCATTTAAAGCTCTGTCAACATTGATGGATTACAGATTCAGGATGTCAAATGGAATTGCTGCTATACAACTGACTTCAGAATTCCTAAGCTTTAGGAGGTAAACCCAGCATGTGCAATCACTCACCCAGTGAGGTGAGGTCTCTCAGCCTCCAGGAGTTAATCTTGGGCAGTGTCCTTACTCACGGGGAGAGTCAGGAGAGATGGAAGGTTATTTAGTCAATAAAGAGTTGGCATGTGTGCTTATTTTACTACAAAGCAAGGACAGAATAAATCAGTGAAAGCTGTAAAGGCAAGATGGTAAGAAGTCAAGAAATACAAGGAGCACATAATGGGGAGAATTAAATACTGACTTGAACTGGGGTTGTCAATGGCTCAGTCAGGAAGTGGAGTTACTGTGCTTTACAGGAGATTTTGTTGATGTTTTCTTATGCTATATTGTGCATGATATAAAATCAATGTTGTTTTTCTGTTTGCACAATTGGAACAACAACCATTAAAACAAATGTACTCCTGAGAGACTTTAAAGCGACTATGCCCTCATCAGTTAGACAAATCCCTTTTACCAAGCCTTTCGCTCCCAGGATTCAGGACTGGTCTCCGTGTAAAGTCTAATGTTGCACTCCTAAAAGAAACACAGGAAACTCGAACTGCTGAAATGTAATAGTGTCTAACTAAAGCTGCAGTTCCTCAAGCAGTGCTTCCATGCAATCTGGTGTCCCTTATTCTGCTCATCTCAGTAGCCGGGCCTCTCTCACTGACTGAGGAATTCTGATTGGTTCTTGGGCAATACAGGTTCATAGTCAATGAATTTTAAAAAACACAGAACCACATTTTAAGTGATGTGGGGCTAGCTCTTCCCAAAGGGACATTCAGAAGATACTGTGCGTTAGAAGACACGATTCAGCACCCAAGTATCTGGTACAGAGAAGGTACATCCTTCTCTGGGGTTTCCAGGGTCACTGATTTGCTTTGCAAGAAGGACCAAAGAAATAGATGAAATATTGAATTTCTTTTCTCTCACTCTTACAGGGTATACTCTGTCCTTGCATATGTTTGCATTGAATTGTCCTTCTATTCTTGTATTTACAGGATGACCGCATGCATATTTTACTTGGATTTTCCTGAAAATGTATAGAGGTTTTCTACTCCCCTCTTACTCAGGACTGTCTAAGGGCACCTGCAACAAACTTAGGGCAATCATATGAACAGTTACAAAATAGTTAAAGGAAAATTACTCAATACTGCCATAAATTTGATTGAAAATATCGTTGCTTTGTAGTTTAGCTAACATCAACTTGTTAATTTTTCCCCAAAAGACATACATAGTACTGTATGCACTTGCAAATCCCTTCCCTTAACTACTTTAGGTTTCCTGACAAGTTTGTTGGGGTTCAGTTTTACTCTTGGAGAACATTTACCACAGAAAGATTAAGCTACCTTATGCTGGCACAAGTAGTCCCTCCTGGACACTTCCATCTGCTCAGGTTTCAGGGAACAGATGCTACGATGTCTTTCAGACCTGGGATGTGCAGCTGAACAAAAGAATGGCTTGTGGCAGCAGCAGCTTCCAAATGAAGGAGAAAATGCTTTAAAAATGAGAAGAAAAATAACCCTTAAACCCTGATACTGTAAAGTGCACTGGAAACAGAATGATGAGCAGATAATTAATCTGTAGAAAGTCTCTTGCAAAGGCAAAAGAAGAGGACATTACCACACACGGGAATGACATCTCTCCTGATAATGGCTTGTGGTTATGTTGGACAAATTAATATATTGAAAGGAAACATTTTAAAAAGGAAAAAATACTTAAAGCAGAACTGAATTTTTTAGTTAGAAAATCATTGCAAGGTTAAAATGTTGGGATCCAATTAAGGGCGGGAAATATTTTGATAACAGTCCTCACAGGCTTGAAATAGCAGATTGTTTCTTCACCTAATAACCAGCTCTCTGTATCACATATGAAATCTTCAGGCAATGAAGCTTCCAGACTGGAAATTCTTTAAAGCTAACTTTTAAAAATAGCGTCCTTGTCTTCCACCAAAATTTAAAGCAGATTCCTAAAGTATAGTAAATCATTAATTTATTAGCCTTTAGTATGAGTCATAGAAGATCCCAACTTGGAGCAGCAAGATTTGTCTGAAAACTTGCAGAAGTCAATGGATTATTTCCTCACACTTCAAATCAAGTTCCATGGTGGGTTATTTTTTTTGTTTTGTTTTGTTTTGTTTTTTTTAATATTTGTGGTTTTTTCCCAAGTCTTGAAATACTAATGAAATTATCCAGTAATATTATAATGCAAACTTCTTTCAATTTAAATTTATAATCAGCAAGCTTAATTAGGCACTTTTCAAAGTCAATTGTTATTTACTTAACATAGCATAATTACTCAATTACATCAAAATTAGGTCTTCTTGGATAACCTTATTCAAATATTTTTAAATGCTTTTTACTTTCATTAAGGAGTTCATGAGTAATTTTTGTCCTTTCACTAATGAGTTCATGGCTGATTTTTTTCTGCAAGCATTTCTACTGCTCGGCATTAGTAGTATATGAAATGTGTTAAATTGGAAGTATGGGAAATGTAGATGAAAACATAGAAAATATAAACAATTTCAGAAAAAGCATTTAAGACTAAAACATTAAAAATTCGTGAGTCCTTGATTCTCTAGTTATAACAAATAGTTTACTGTCATAACGAAATAGATTAATTCTCTAGTGTTAAGATAATTTCCACGTGGCGTCCATGGACCATTGGCTATCTAACGTGAATGTCAGATTTTTTTATTGTTTAAAGATTGTGGACTTGATCCATAGCTCATTGAAACTTGTTGAAAGACTTTTCTTGATGTTTGTGAGATTTGAGTTGAACTCAATATTTCCACAATTTGGGTTTTTTTCTCCTCCTCTTAATGAAGCTCCAGGTCAGTCAGAGCCAGTGAAAAGTTCATCTGTCATGATGCACAGCTTTCCCCGTGCACAGAAATGATATTGCTGTCATTGGATTGAAGAGGAAAAAACGCAGTAAGGAAGAGGACAGAGCAGTTGTTGGATGTCAGAGGAGGGCCAAGCAGATGCCCAGAGGGCTGGAACATCTCTCCTATGAAGGCAGGCTGAGAGAGAAGCAGAGACTCCAGAGACTCTTATTGCAGCCTTTCAGTACTTGAAGGGGGCTTATAAAGAAGAGGAAGAGTGATTTTTCACATGGGCAGATAGTGACAAGACAAAGAGTAATGGTTTCAAACTAAAGAAGAAGAGATTTAGACTAGATGTTAGCAATAAATGCTTTACTCAGAGGGTGGTGAGGCCCTGGCATAGGTTGCCCAGACAAGTTGTGGATGGCCCACCTCTGGAAGTACCCAAGGCCAGGCTGGCTGGGGCACTGAGCAACCTGGTCTAGAGGATGAACCATGGCAGGAAGTTGGAACTAGGTGATCTTTAAGGTCCCTTCCAACTCACACCATTCTGATTCTGTGATTCTATGGCATCTAAAGGCTCCCAGAGGCTGACTTCAATTCTCTGCTATGCCTCAGTCTTACCAAGTAACCTTAAGCAAATAATTCATTGTCATATTAGCAGATCAGGTGTTTCTTCTTTTGAACTTCCAGTGTCACGAAACCAAGGCAGGAAAACCTTGTCAAACCTGCTTAGGTTCCAGGTTGCCAAAAATGTTCAAGGTTATCTCCGTCTGGGGTTGGTAGCAACATTCTCTATTTTCAAGAACAGAAAATAGAACATTATCTATAGACCATCTCTAGCTAGAATGGCATCTCATTTTGAATTGGTACAGGGAAAATAATTATTCTGTAGCTCTGTGAGGGGAGTATTTAGGACCCGTGGTGGAGATACAGTGAATTGGTGAAATCAGGGTTGTAATTTCTTTGATCAAGTGTATGTGCCTCCTTTAAGATGAAAGTTACGCCCTGTAAAGACTTTGAATGAGAATTTAAAGTGATTTGGTCAGGTGTGGATGCCTGCACTGGAAGCATCCACATTTAATCAGAAGAACTGAATTTCTAAGATGCCCTAATATTGTGCTGGAACCAGAACTTGGGAAAGGGTATTTTACTGTCTTTATTTGTGTGGGACCCTTGTTTTGCAAGCAGAAAACCAGAGTCTCAATGCCTCAGATGCTCAGGAGTACCCATAACTCAGAAATTGCATTTTATTCATTTCAGAGTAGGTGGTGATTACACAGTGCCTGTTTTGCTTGCCTTTGTAATGCTCAGCAGAAACAAGGATTTAACTTGCTAAGTACTACAGCTCAGGTAGGATGAACAGAAAACATTTCCGCGTAGAGCCTGTGCCAGTGTGGTGAGAGAAGCAATTAGAAGGCAGCCTGGAGCTCAGATCTCCCCTCTGTAACGGCACTCAGCTGTGAAACACAAAGCAGCATTACCTGGCTTGACGCAAAGAAAATTAATGAAATTCATGAACATCCATCCATCCATTGCTGGTCAAGCTGAGGATCAGCCTGTCTTGGTTCACTGTTTGCCTTAATCCAAAGTGCAGAAGCATATGACTGATGATGACTGAGCAAGGAATATTCACCTCAGTATTTTTGTAGTGCACAGTGATATCCTCTAATGATTTATCAATGTTATCTTCTCAAGGACTCTTGTGAAGAGAACCAGGAAGACTTCAGGTGAAATATCAGGACAATTGTTATCTAGGATTGAGGAGTCTGTTCAAAAGTGCTTTAATTTACCACTCAATACAACAAAAACATTCAAATAAACTTGAGTTCAAAGACCCAAAAATCACACCTTTTCTGAGTGAGCGAACCTCAGGAATGGGCACTGCTGATTTTTTTATTGACCACTCAGGAGAGTTTTTTTAGACAACATCTCTTCAGCCAGGAGCCTTTTCCCTTGATTGCGTGGAAGCATGAACAGGAACAGATAAAATCCAGTGCTGTCGGACAATAATTGGAAAAAGTTGATTTTTCAAACAGACTTCTGTGCCCAGGTTCTGCTTCAGATAGAGTTCACATACTTAAAATAGTATAAGTACTGGCAAAATTATGCAGACTATGTTTTAGAGGAAATGACAAAGCAAACAGATCAGGGCTGCAGAAACTTTTAAGAGAGGTGTGGCACAATTATTAGATCTGATATGGAAACTTTTTTCTGGATATTAAATAATAAAGAGCGCTTTGTTACATGTCATGCATTCAGGTCACCTTCTCTCCTTCATTTGACCCTTTCAGCAGCAACCCCTCCAGAGCTGGCCAGTACAGCCCTGCTTTAGAAATGTCATCCACCATTTCCTCTGGACCACCAAGCAGAAGGTATGTCCCCAGTAGACAAACTGAAATCCAGCAGGCCAGTAGAATTCTTTAACTCATTGATAACAAAATCACACTAAACCCTGCCAAGGTCTATTTATTGCTGATTATTATTCCATCTTTTCCTGTGCTTTCACCTCACATGCTGTTCACTCCTGGTTGCCATGGGGATGCTACACAGTATTAGTCTAACTTTAGATTAGCCTTGTAACCTTGCATACTTTAAAATTCTTTGGGTTTCTTAGCAACTCGACTGAGTATCTGGATCTCTCAGCTATTTTCCTAGGTAGGGAGAGAATGAGTTTGCCATCCCTGAACATACTCAATGCCTGTTAATCTGTGACAAGGGAGAGGATGATGCCTTATCCACCTGTGGTAATCCACACCCTTTTCCATAGATCTGTTGATGTTCACTGGAGTTACTTGAGCATTAAGGGAGTTCTCACACAAATAAGTGTTTCCAGGCTGTAGTCCTGCAAAGATTTGCACTGCAGTAGAATATTTTATTTTTTTTTAACAGGATGAAAAGTGGAAGATGGAGAGATTATGAATAAATGACATGTTAATATTTTTTTTGGGGAAAAAAACCAAATCAAAAACAAAACCTTGAAAAAATGCAGACTGGACAAAAAGATGGTATGAATATCTGTTCCTATACCAAAGCAGCATTTTGTGACTGAACCTAAAAAATCTTTCAGCTATTATCTAACCAAGAAACCTGCAAATGTTGTTAGATAGGACACTGACTGTAAATTGTCCTTGATAAAACTCCATAGCAGAAAACAGAAGAATCAGTTCATTGGTAAATGTCATTGGGAATGGTGAAACTCAGGGTGTAATTTTCTCTGACTAAAAGAAAATTAAAAAAAACCTAGTTATGACCAGAGCAGCTGTCAAGAGCTCAGATGGGTTGCATAGATATGTGATTGCTCTGTATTTTTTGTCCTTTTATCAGAATCTGAGTTTGCTAAAGAAAAATGCTATACTGTTTAATATTTCAATCATTAATCTGCATGTCCTGGGAAAGCAAATGTGAATCAAGGGGATTCTTGGAAATGGGCTGAATTTATTAACTTAATGGCAGTTTGGGATGCCATTAAGTTTCAGTTCACTGTGTGTAATGTGAAGAGAGTTATCTCATTTTTTTTATGTGGACACTGAAATGCTCCAAGTGAAACCAGTGAGAGTTTTAGTGAAAAGTCTAGATTAAAGAAGAGAATGAAATAAAGCTGGGTGGGATCATAATTGCTAATACCAAACATGAATATTGAGCAATATATCATAGAATAACAGAAGGGTGTGGGTAGGCAGGGACATTCAAGATCATCATGTTGCAACCCCCTCCCATGGTCAGGAACACCTCCCGCTAGACCAGGTTCCTTACAGCCCCACCCAACCTGCCTTGAACACTTCCAGGGATGGGGCATTCACAGTTTCTCTGGGCAACCTGTGCCACTGTCTTGCCACCCTCACAGTAAAGAATTTCTTCCTAATATCTATTCTAAACCTGCTCTCTTTCAGTTAAAAGCTGTTTGCCCTTGTTCTTTTGCTCCATGCCCTTGTCAAAAGTCCCTCTCCAGCTTTCTTGTAGCTCCTTTAGGTACTGAAAAGTGCTCTAAGTTCTCTCTGGAGCCTTTTCTTCCCTGGGCTGAATATCCCCAACTCTCTCACTCTGTCTTTACAGGAAAGGTGCTCCAACAAGTCCAGGTCCTTCTTATATTGAGAACCCCAGACATGGACACAGCCCTCCATGTGGGGTCTCACAAAAACAGAGGGGAAGAATCACCTCCCTTGCCCTGTTGCCCGCATTGTTTTTGCTGCAGCCCAGGAGACATTTGGCTTTCTGTGCTGCAAGAGCACAATGATGGGTCATTTTGAGTTTTTCATCCACCAACATCAGCACATCCGTCTCCTCAGGGCTACTCTCAATCCATTTTCTTCCCAGTCTGTATTTGTGCTTGGGATTGCCCTGCCCCAAGTGCAGGACCTTGCACTTAGTCTTATTGAACTTTCTGATGTTCACATGATCCCACCTCTTAAGTGTGTCAAGGTTCCTCTGGATGGCATCCCTTTCCTCCAGAGTGTCGACTGCACCACACAGCTGCTGTATATGTGTATCCATACAGAAAGATAGATAATTATTCTTCCTCTTATCTCACTGATTTCCACAGAGTGAAGCTGAGGGCTAATTTTCTGTCAAGTTATGTTACAGGAATGCAGACAAAAAAAAAAAAAA
>VZRN01002382.1:112764-179462 GCA_013397935.1 Dasyornis broadbenti
ACCGTTCAATTAACTAGTAATCCATCTGAGACATGTGAGAAACTATAGCTATACCTCCAAACAGCAAAATTTCTTTTTTTTTTTTTTATAAATCAGAGCACAGGGGAATGATTATTAACAGGTTAATTCAAATGCAATATTATTCACTTCTGCTTGAAATAAATTTGAATGTTACCAGGCATGACTTTGAGCTTATCTAAACCCTATTGCAATTTGGAGTGTTGTTAATATGACCCCAGCTGGCTTAAGCTCAATTTTGTTTGATGATTGTCTCTGCATCTCAGAGGCTGAAAACATCCACATGTTCAAACAGTTTGTGTTAATCTATAAAACCTTAGACAAAGCAGAGAAAGCAGAGCGAAGCCAAGGCAGAATTGTTTAATCTGGACTGTTTAATATTCAGTACTGAGCCCCTGTCAGCTCTAGTGCTGCAGGATGATGATATTAGAACTGGTGAAAATTCAGAGCAAGCCCATGGAAATCATTACAAATAGGTGCACAGCATAACAGGAAATGGAGAAGGTCCTGCTTGTTCTGCAGCTGTGTGGAGCCCAATTTTACAATGCCAGAGAACATCTGGGCCATTGTCTATTTTAGAATCTTTTTTCCAAATGGATTAGGTCAAGGCAGATAGACATCACTGCAGAAAACAGCTTTCCTTAGTAATATTTCCCCTTTGTTATAAGTTAAATAAATGAAAGTAGTGTTCCCTGAAGTGTATTCCTGCTGTCAGGAACACAACCAGCTATTTATCTTCCCAAGAGACCACCTCCTTTTTGCTAACTGCTATTCTATTTATATAGAATCTGCTTGGTAAACGAAAGACTTATTCATTTCTCAGGAAAGGGTTGGCACTTCTCCTAGGCACAAGATCCATTACATGAGCTAATAGTCAAAGACAGAAGGGGGATGATTTTCTTCAGGAAACCGTCTGCTTCAGTAGAGGAGAAAATAATAGTTTATTAATGTCCAGGAGAATTAGTAACTTTTTTCAGATCTCTTTTGAAGGATTCTAGTTCCTAGATGGGCTTTGTTTTGTAATAGTTTTAGTTTGGAGTGTATTTCAGGTTTTGATCCATGTCCTGCAAGTCATGACTCTGTATAGACAGAAGTCCTTGTCCAGTTACAAAAGGCTCTAGTGAAGGAGTACAGCAGCTTGGATTTCCTTACAAACTGAAAATACACCCAACAAGATGGGTAAATGCTGTAGCCCCTCACTGCCTGGGGCTCCATAGAGCCTGAAGTTCTCTGCTGTCAGTTCTCAAGCCTGAGGTCAGCTCCTGTAAGCTGTTGTTGTGCCACAGTCACAGCAGGCACAGCATGGATGTGCTGGGGTGCTGCTGCCCGGCTCCCTGAGCTGCTGCTGGGGAAATGGAGCTCAAGCCATCCTGGCTGATGTGCAGCAGCACAAATACAGACAGACAATGGTTTGATTCATTCGTTGCACTGGCTGTAAATTTTAATGAGAGTTCCTGTTATAACCTAATGTGAACAGCCTTGCTTGAGCTTGTTTACCTTGAGTGGAGTCATTAAAGGCAATGTCTTTGTGCAGTGGAAAATGATGTGGAGATGCCAGCACCACCTTTAGGCCAGGAAGCTGTAGAAACTAAGCAACCTTTCTCTGTGTCTGAAGTAATTCGTTCTGCCAAAGGACAAGCTCTGCTGCTTTGTCTGTACCACCACACTGCACTGACTTGGTCTCAAACCTGAGCCAGTGTTTCCTGTACTGCTTTTATATGCCTCAGTGTTCTAGGATAATATCTTTTATTAGCAGCCACCTTGATGCCAATCCTAATATCTGCCTTTGTCTTGAGCTGTAACAAATTTCTGTCCAACTGTACCTGCACCTCTGCAGCTGCAGTAATTTAGAGCAACGATTCACATTGCTGTTGGTCTTGAGAGGCCACACTCATGTGAATGCAGAGGAGACTCCTTTCTGACAGAGTGGCTTCACTCCACTACTGCCACATTCTGAAATTCCTATTAAAATTCTGCATGAATGTCTCAATCAAATTTACAGTACATTTCCTATTAGGATGCCATGCACTCTTCACTGTCCTCTGTAAACACTTTTTCCTTGCAGACAGGTCAGGACCTCTTAATTGTATACAGTTTTCAACCATTCATTCAGACTTTCTTGAAATCATTTCATTTACCTTGGTATCAAATTCCATGTATATCTTTACCATATATTAATAAGGCTTAACAAGTAATGTCAAGCTTCTCAGCATTTATAAATATACTTGGCTTTATTTGCTTTAGTCCACTACATCATTGCTATTTATCTTCACATCTCAATGCTTGACTTCTATTTTATTCTTTATCCTGGTAGATCTAAGCTATATTTTTCCTTTGTTGTGGTGATGCCAGTTTAATACATGCCACTTCACATTCAATTTGTTTTTTCTACACACGATCATGAAGCTATTAGGAGAAAATGCCTGATCTGTAATGCCAGCCTGTGTTGTGGGGATGGTGTTTTGATTTTGGGTAGAATTTTTGCCAGCTGATGGGTGCAAAAGAATTTGTATTGCTACACAAGGTAGATTGTTTCTGAACCATAGCTGATCTTTGGAATCAGATCCAGTGTGGCCTTGAAACTGAATTTCTAAGTTTTTTGTACATAAGGATTACTTATTTCAGTGAGACATGTTGATGTTGCCAATGGCAAGACTATATATTTTTCTTGTCACACGTACCTTACAAATACACCCCAAACTTCATAATCATAAGAACACAGAAAGGTTTGGGCTGGAAGGGAAACTGAAGAATCCTCTTGCTTCAACCCCTCTGCCATGGGCAGGGATGTTTTCCACTAGATCAGGTTTCCCCAAGCCCCATCCAGCCTGGCCTTGAACACTGCCAGGGACTGGGCATCAACAGCTTCCCCAGGCAACCTGTGTCAGTGCTTCACCACTCTCACAGTAAAGAATTTTTTTCCTAATAATGATGCTGTGAGTACATTCTCTGTCGCTTGCACACACTTTGCTTTTTCAGTACTAACAGCACCTAACCCACAGAGAGCAGCTGAAGTTCTTGGTAATCTTTTTTGCCTTAGTCACTGGGTCAGGTGTATATTATGCGTATTTTCCAAAAAAGAGTCAATATTAAATCTCTAATGCCCATAGCCTATCCAAAGTCAAAGAATGAGCCATTTTAAAGTTAGTAAAAATGAATTTTACAACTGCCTTATCTTTGTTTTGACCTCCAAATCACAGATGCATTAACAAGAAACATGGAGATTTTTTGGAAGTGTTTATACAACACTAAATCACTTAACAGAATGGGTCAATATGAATCAATACTGCAAAACAGGCTAAGTATCACTGCAAATAAAAGACAAAAACAACCCTAAACTTGTTCAGAAGATAAATGAGAGGTTGCTGCCATTAATTTATTTTTTTATTTTTCCTTTATATTTCTTTTTTCAGAGTAGATCCAGAACAGTTTATTGCTACAAGTCAGGACAGTGGTGGAGGGAAATGGTGAGAATTGTTGCTATTCTCCAAACAGGACATAAAAGAGCTAAATATATTTAAGGCCTCAAGACTAACAGTTACCTCCTTGTGGATGTAATATACAGAAATGTCATAAAACTTTCATTTCATTCCCATTAATGATTTAACTTCTGTCTCATCTTCTTCAGCTAAGTTTGAGAAATTCTTAGTAGTCCCTATAAACTGCAAAATGAAAAATGAGAAATTAAAGCTACTTGTCTGAAGTCTTACAGACCTGTAATGAAGCTGGGAACACATTGGTCTTCTCTTGTTCCAGCTGAAAGACCTCATTGTATGTGATCATATAAGGACTGAGTTGCCTAAATATGAGCTTCTTGTCTCCTTTAGGATTCTGTAGGCTGTCCCAGCTCTGATAAAGCATGAATCACCCTGTCTTAGGGAAGATCTAATCTCCATGTGGATATCTTGGCTATCTGGGAGTGGTTCAGATGTCACTGAGTGTTTATTACTTGACAAAGAAAAAAAAAAAAAACAAGAAAATGGCGCGGTATGTGCCTGTCTGTGGTCTAGAGTTCAGGCTCCCATGGAGATCCAGTCCCTAAAGCTGGTGGAGCATAGGAAGCTGTTGAGGTCAGCTTCAGGTAGACTTTTGGTGCAGGGTGGCAAGTGTCTGCTGGCAGCTGGAATGCCGGAGGGTGCTGGGCACATCCATGGGGAGATGGCAGATCTGTTAGTGAATCTATAGGATTTCCTCAGCACATGCTTGAGCCTTGGATGACAGTGTTCCATGGTGCTGTGTTTGGTTTGAGGTGTGGGCTTGTTGATAACACGGGTAATGACTTATTCTGAGGCAGATCTACAGAGCCTGAGTCTTTTCCAGCTTCTGTTTCTATGAGCTAATACCTCAGGTTTAGTATTTGTGCAGAGTTTTATGGCACAGCTCCAAATCTCATTGCCTGCAGCAGAAAAACAACTCAAATCGGAGATTTCACTTCAGTGCACTTGTGTACTTTCTATTCTTGAACAGCTCTTAATGCATTAAGGAGTGTGTGTACTCTGCAACTAAAATCTTATTTAACAGAAGGGAGAATGTATCATTTAGGTTTTCCCTTGCCTTTTTTTTGGCCTAGGTGGACAACCTACTTTTCTTTGCCTACCTTTTTGTTCCCACTGGAAATCAAAACTGTTTTAAAAGCCCCAGTCTGCTAAGCCAGGCCAATTTTCTCCCCAGAAATGTTAATTAAATGGTGCCACAGTTCATTTCAGCCTATTGCACTGAGTTCTGACCAGAATTTCTGAGTAACATTGTGCCAGTCCTTGCCCCCAGCACACTGAACAGAAATTGGATGTTGGGATACTTGATCCACACTCCATCTTTTCCGCGGTGCCCCTCCGTCTGTGCTAAGGAAGGCTCTCCAGGTGCCCCTGGCTGAGGAAACAAGGCAGACACACCTTGGGCAGATCAGAGCTCTATTTCCCCTCTATTTCCCCTCACCAGTGCAGGAATCAGACGCCACACTGTTCAACAGGGACTTCTCAAATAACCATGACCTCATCACTTTCTCCACCTTATATTCCACATTTCCCCCCTTTTCCCCTCTCAGATGAATAGCTCACTGCTGTGTTACACTTTCCTCTGGGGCCTGGCTTTCCTGATTTAACACTCCTATGAAAATCTTGGCCTTCATGGGTCTCTGCTGGTAAGCCAGTACACTCATTTTAATAGCTTTTGGTATTTTTCATTCACTAAACTTCCTAATACTCATTTCATACCTTTTACCTCCTAGGTTCTCCTTTAGTATTTTTTTGGCTTAACTCCACTTTGGCTTACACCACCTGCTTTTCCTCTTCCATTGTTTGCAGTGATGAACAATTTCTCACACTTTTACCTTGCAAGATTAACCTCAGGCCAAGTCTGGTTATCTGCATGCCTGCTTTAACTTCAGTTTTATATCGGTTGCAGTTTCTTTCTTTAGAAATAATTAGGGAGAAAATAAGTGAAGAGCGAAATGATGCTAGGTTTAACTGAGAAATCTACTGGCCTGTAAAAATAATTGATAATAACATAGATTCACAAATTAGATGTAATTGCCCATCTGAATCAGAAGTTTGTGCTTGTGGTTTCCTTAACAAGGTTTTTTTCTCTTGTGTGAACCAATGCAATTTGTTGAACTTTGCAGCCCCTGTGACAACACAGATGTTTCCTTTTCCAATTCTACCATCAGACCTTACATTGGCCTACTCATATTGAGACCATTGCTCACCAACAAGGCTGCTGGCTTTGGCTTCAGTTTGGTTTGCTGACACTGAAACTTCACCCACCTTGATGCTCAGGAACTGGCAGAGGAAGTTGTAAATTCAGCCCACTTTATTTGTATGTGCCACGTTGCCTCCTGTTGAATATCAATAGCCCAGGATGTTTACTGGTCCTGTTTGCATTGGTGTCTGTGACCAAACTTTTTGGGAGGATTTTCACAACTATAAGGAGGCTTTGCAAAGACTGATAGGAATCTTGGTGTTGGGCAGAACACTCCCCACTAGAGGCAGTGAAGACAGAAAACCTGGTTCCCCCGAGCCCTGGGTGAGGTGGCCAGTTTGAATCAGGGGCAGAAAGTCCAGAGTTGTAGCCATGTTCTCCACAGTTAATCTGTGTGTGCTGAGGAGAGCCTGTGGCAAAGTTTGCACTTAGAGACCAATGTGCCTTGGAATATTTCTGGGAGCTGAAGCCAACTGGCATGTTTTTAATAAACCCTTCCAGCCTTCAAAGCAGAGTGGGTCCATACACATCATGTCCTGGAATAGACCCTAGACTGCTTTAACTTACAGGCAGTGTTCTGGAGCTTTTGGGAAACTGTTAATAACAGGCTGAAATTGCACCAAGGACTGCTCAAACAGTCTCAAAGTACATTCTGTCACATTTCCATGACCAAGAACATCCCCCAGCTCTATCTAATTTACTGGTATAATCAGGCTGCCTATGCAGCCTGTGCAGCAAAGACATCCTCCTGCACCACAAAGCACTCAGAGTGCATATATATGCCTGTGCCAAGGCATAGTTGGAAATGGATCCACAAAACCCAGAGCTTAAGAGGTGCAGCATGGCCATTGAACTCCCTTGGATTTCATGCTTGACATGTAATGCAGGCATTGCTCTCACTGACTGGAAATAGGGATTGAAAACTTTATCCTTGGTACTGAGCAAAATAAACACTCAGTCATTAGTCATAAATCTGGGGCACATTCTCAGCATTATGTAGGAATTGGGAGATTTCTTTCAGCACTATGGAGCACTTAAAAGGTAGCAGGCTGTTACAGCACTGCATATATTTTGAAAAACTCAGGTTCAAACCAGCAGGGACAACTCTATTAGGCTAGTGGTAAAGAAACAACCTTGCAGAGCTGCACATGCCATTAAATAAATTAAACATCTGGGTATTATTTTATCAGTGAATCTTAGTCTGTTCAAAATAGTTACTTCTGTGACTTGTGAATCCTAAATGGCTCAATTCTGAGTTATAAAATAATACATTAATCCAGGTCTGTGGGAGTTAAAATGACATCAAAAGCAGAAAAGAACATTGAACTCCACTTTAATACCGTAAGGGAAAACATATTTGTAATTGAAAGAAGACCTTCTGCTGAAAGGAGCTGTCGAGCTCAGTGATCTGATAACAGCCGAACTTTAGCATGAAATTTTCTGTGCCCAGCAGAGAGCAGCCTGTGAAAATACAGTTCATTCTTCAATTTATTTTGTTCAGGTCCTTTTTTTGTCAATACAGCCCCCAGGCTAAATCTTTGCTGACAACAGTAAGTCCCTCAAAAAAACCCATTCCTGCAGACTCTCCTTGCCCTGCTGCATCCCACGTAGCAACCTGCTATATTCTGGGGAAAACACTGAAATTTTGATTACAGTCATTGCTCAGTTTACACTACAATGATATCAACACCAAGCAGGAGCTGAAAGCAGGTCTGCAGAAGAGAAATAATCAGAGAATTGGTCTCTCAGAAGTTTGAAACGCATTAGAGAGATGCTAGAATTTTTTGGTCAAGCAAAAATTTGGTTTTGCAGGAATATTTGGCTTCACAGAAAGGACAACAGAAAATAAAACTTTACTAAATGTTCCACGGAAAGTTTGTTTGCAACCTCATTAAGAAAACACCAGGATAAGGATTTCAAAACATTCAGCTGTCATCCTTAAGGCAGAAGAATATTTATGACAAACACAACTGCTACAAGAAGGAAAGAAATTGTTTTAACAACACTGCCATAATTTCATTTGTGGGAGCATGAATGTGTCCCTACCAAATAAAACTAAACACAGGGTCCAAAAGATATCTAGTAATAAAAAGAATTATAACAAATACCATGTTTCTCCATTCACATCTCTCTTTTGTCATTGCCATGTATTTGCTTTCGTCTCAGGTTACATGACTGAGTTTAGGCACCAAACTGTTCTAAATAGCAGTAGAAGAACTGGTAGTTCCCACCCAGGACTCAAGAATCCCTCTCTCAAAGGATTAATCACCAGTGCATCCGAAAGTACTTGTGTGTCTGCTAACAGTGTGAAACCGGGCTATTTCTTAGGACCCATGAGGGTACCTGGTCAGTTCTGGGCACTACTGAGATACAAAAATACCCATAATACTTATTTAAATTGGAAATAACATATGGGTTTGTGAGTTTTAGGTACAGGGTGACTCCATTATTAGGACATAGATCCAGTGTTTCTCTCTTACCTATGCTTAACAGTCATACAATGACATAGACATCTCCAGCAAAGGACAACGACTCTGCAATTAGCAGGCTTAGAATTTTATATCCCCAGTTCTTACACTGGGAAACACTGGACCAGAATGGAGCAGTTCTGAATCCCACCTAGCTCTGCCTCAAACTTTTCACGTGAGCACAGGCAAATCAATTAACTCTGTGAAGTTTTAAATACCCATAATCCTCTCTTCATTTCCTTATGTCATGACTCTGGGTTCTCTGGGTTAGGACTCTCTGGGTTAGGACTCTAGCTTGCAGCAGGCTCAGCTCAGAGTGGCTGTGCTGTAAATGTGATCACCATCAAACTCAGGACGGTGAAATTCAGGGACAGCTGAAACAATCCCAGCTGAGGAGCCCAGGGACCTGGAAGACAATATCTGCAATTTTCCTCCTGTTTCTGGCTCAGTAAGGGTCACACTTTCATATATGCACATTTCTCAGAGATGCCAAGGAGCACCCAGAAGAGTGGCGATTAGCAAGTGGCACTAAAATGTTGTGCCCATAAAAGAAAACTCCATCTTCCAGCAGTCACTGACTGTAAGGAACACAATTTTCAGGGGCTGCCTGATCTTATTTTCAAGTCATGTTGGAAAGGCATGGGCAGGGGCTTCACTAATACCTGTTCTCCCTTCCCAGAGAGGTCCTACTAGAGAGAATATGCTGGCTAATCAGAGTTCAATCTACACTGGTCTTTCCTTCCAGCTGATCTTCCTCTCCCTGCAAACATTGGTCATTCTTTCTGTGCCAATTTATGTGACAATATGTAATATCATAACAGCAGCATGCACAGCTTTGTCTGAGTTGTGAAATAGCATCTCACAAGAGTTCAGAACATGGTCAGTCAGTCTTCACAAGGGCTGCCAGGCAGAGCAAGAGTTGCAAAGGGTTGTGTTATGATTTCATCCCAGCTGGGAGCTGAGCACTTCTGCTGCTGCCCTTGTACTTCCTGGACTGTGCTGGGTTATAACTGGAATTGTATGCAAAGGAATAGAGCAGACACAAAGGCAACACAAAGCTGAATAAACACAGCCATGGACTGCATGGAATGGCCAGACAGGGCTTCCTCTTGGCTTTGATTTATAATGAGCAGAAAAGCAGTGACCTGAGCAATTATCCATTTCTTTGACTGCACTGTGCTCTTTCTGCCACAGTGGTTTTTTGCTAGAAGACACATAGTTATTTTTACATTCCACTTTTTTTTATACAGGCAGAGTCTTGCTATTTCTGCTGTGATGGGTTAAGCAGACAGCTGTGCCTTCCAGTAAAGCTGTCAACTATGACTTGCAAATATTTCTATTTATGCAGTTAAGCTGCACATTTCAAGGCTGAGCAATGCAAATTTCTTGTGTTTCTTCCTGTGATTCCTACTGAGATTTGAGGGAATCCAAGACATGAGAGATATCCAGGGCAGAACTGAGGAAGACTGTGAGATTTTAAGATACTCCTAGATATTTTAGGATATTCATAGACAGGAGAATTGCTTGTTTTATCTGTAGTACAGAACTTCTAATAGACAAATATCCTTCCCATCCTTCCAAAAATATGAAAATAATAAAAAAAAAAACCCATCAGGTATCTGAGCTGTCTCTAATTTTAGTTGTGAATGTATGAGCATTTATTCTAGACACACAAATTGAAGGTTAATGCTTGATAGTATTCTAAGCACACTTGTGTACCACTGAGTGGTGCTTGCATACATGAGAAATGCAAATCCCATCATCCAATTAGGCCATGTACTATGTTAGGTCTCACCTCATTGATGTCAACAGTAATTATGCTTATTTATGCCCACGCTGAATTGGGTTTGTAAAATCATGAGGTAAAACCCAGATAATACACAAGCAAGAATCCCACAGACAACAGCATGGCATTTACTTTAAAAGATATCAGGGTTTGGCCTGTAGAAAAAGAAAAGAGCTAAATGATGCCTCAGTCTTACTATATGATGTGGCTTTCCACAGTTTCATGGTTTCATTTATTCTTCTTTTCACCAGGTTTTGTGATGAAGCTTCCACTATTCCCCTATGTTTATTCACAGCTCCCTACTCACCCTCATTGACAGGAGAGTTCCCTGGTAGTCAGTTTGGTTTTCTTTCACTTGGTTTCCTTACATCATTTTCACTCAGCTTTAACATCTTGCTGAATACAGCCTTCTAAAAAATTTCCACACCTGAGTAGATGCAAAAGGGAGTTTTAAAAGATGTTAATATGAATACAGGTGTACAAATATAAATAAGGGGACTGGAAAATTTTTATTTCAAGAGATTAATATTGATAAACATTGATCCAAAAAATCGAAATTCCCAAATATTTCAGACCTCATCAAGTAGAAATTGCTGATTGGCATTGTCTGCAACTCTGCCTAACTGCTAATGAGCCTCCTTCTGTCAGGACTCCTCTGTACCATTCTCTGTTGCAAACAGCAAATATAGAAATCATCCTTCTAAATGCTGATGTGGTGATGTAGAGCAATGCCTCAACTTTCAGTCTTTACCTAAAAGCTGTTATTAAATAATTCAAGCTGCCCCAGAAACCTGTGCCTATCAATTAGGAGCGGCTTTCACTTGAGGCACTTGCTTCACCTCAAGTGCTGTGTTCAGTTTTGGGAGCTACAATATAAGAAATTAATATTAATGGAAGCTATTAGAGAGTATCCAAAGGGGGGCTCTGAAGATGGTTACAGGTCTGGAGAGGAAGGCAGAGGAGGAACAGCTGAGGTCACTTGGTCTGTCCAGCCTGGAGGAGACTGAAGGGAGACCTCACTGTGGTCTTCAACATCCTCGTGAGGGGAAGAGGAAGGGCAGACACGGATCTCTTCACTCTCGTGACCAGTGACAGAACCCAAGGGAATGGCCTGAGGCTGAGTCAGAGGAGGTTTAGATTGGATATTAGGAAAAGGTTCTTCCCCCAGAGGGTAGTTGAGCACTGGAACAGGCTCCCCAGGGAAGTGGTCACAGTACCAAGCCTGACAAAGCTCAAGAAGTGTTTGGACAACACTCTCAGGCCCATGGTGTGATCCTTGGGGATGGTCTTGTACAGGGCCAGGAGTTGGACTTCACAATTCTTGTGAGTCCCTTCCAACTCAGAATATTCATGATTTGAAATATAATTGCATTACATTTTTGCTGACACTTCCTCAGGAGCCTGTATAAGTTCCTTTGTACTCCTTGAACCTTAAAAGTATTTTTTATCTCATTTAGAGAGCACCAGTCTAAAGATTAAACTGACCTTTCTGAAACTGATATTAATTTTTTATCTGTGTACAAATTGTGTCCAAAGCAAGCAAAAAAAAAAAAAAATCTTTTGGGATGTTTGCATGGAGATGATGTTGATACCATGCACTTTCACCGTCTTGCAAAATTTTTTCTGGTTTACAGATCACAGGATCAGGTAGGTTGGGAAAGACCGCTGAGATCGTCAAGTGATTCCCTTGGCTGAACATCACCTTCTTAAATAGACCATGGCACTGAATGCCATGTCCAGGTGTTTCTTGAACACCTTCAAGGATGGTGACCCCACCACTTCTCTCTACAGCCAGTTTCAATGCTTGCTAACCCTTCCCATGAGGAAACTTTTCCTAGTATCCAATCTAAACTTTCCGTGGTACAATGTGAGGCCATTTCCTCTTGTCCTATCACTTGTTACATGGGAGAAGAGACTGACCCCCACTGGCTACAACCTTCTTTCAGGAAGTTGTAAAGAGTGATAAGGTCTTCCCTGATTCTCCTTTATTCCAGGCTAAACACCTCCAGCTCCCTCAGCTGCTCCTCATCAGACTCATGCTTCAGCCCCTTCCCCAGCTCTGTTGCCCTTCTCTGGATGCACTCCAGCCCCTCAATGTCTTTTTTGTCATGAGGGGACCAAAACTGGACACAGCACTTGAGATGGGGTGTCACCAGTGCTGAATACAGGGGGACAAACACATCCCTGGTCCTGCTGGTCACACTATTCCTGACAGAGGCCAGGTGCCATTGATCTTCTTGCCCACCTGGACACAGCTGGCTCCTGTTCATACAGCTGTGGACCAGCACCCCCAGGTCCTTTTCCTCTGCACAGTTTTCCAGCCACTCTGCCCCCAGCCTGGAGTACTGCATGGAGCTGTTTTGTCACAAGTGCAGGACTTGTGACAGCACTTCGCCTTGTTGAGCCTCATACAATTGGTCTTGACCAACAGATTTTCTTTGTGGGACTCGATACAGCACATAAACAGTCTTAAGAGGATCTTGATTCCTTTACTCTATGCTCCTGCCTGACTCCTCGTCACAGTCAAAGAATCTTAAAGCAACTGCATGTTGATGACCCCAAAAAGAAACTATACAAAGTGTTTGGTTTGTTTTCCTCAGGAAAAAAAATACATCTATGCCCAAAAAAGAGAAAAGGAAAAACTAGCCACTTTCATCGTGTTAAGTGAATGGCACCACAAAAACGAAATGAACAGAAGATACAGGTAAAAAGAAGAGTTTCCCTGATTTTAAGGGAAAGCATAAGCCAGCATGTACGAAACACAGAACATTAAAGGAAGCAATGAGCAACTTTGGCACAATTTTAAGAAAAACTTAGCTTTTTATTCATGAGATGAGATTGTTTTGCTAATAAAAAGTGTTGATAAGCTTTCAAAAAATGCACTATTGAATGCCAATGCAGACATTTTGCTTTGATCGTTGACAAATACAAACTGAATTTCATCTTTACACTGCAAGAATATACCAGAGAATTAAGAAATAAACAAAATATTCTGCTGAAAAAGGAACTGAAAAGCCTGACAATACATGTGTTACCTGTGCCTGTAGTTCCTATGACTATTGAATAATCAGTCAAGTTTTTTGCTTAAATTTTTGGGCAAGGTTGAACTGGTATTCTCACCAGTATCTTGGGTAAATGAATTAATTTTACCTTACTGAAAGCAATAGAGACAAAACCTGGAAACCACAAAAGCAGGGCCTCCCAGGACCACAAGGGTGATGTGGTCACTGATGACTGATTCTGGAAGTAAGAACATGAGTTATACACAGCTCAGCATTTTTGTAATTATTTAACAATTTCACAGATTTATTTAGAACTGTGATTATTGAAATGTGCATAAAATAAGGGAAGGTTTTAATTCTGTTTCTGTGCAAGCCTGAAAATTGGATCTCGCTGTAAGTAATTGCCTAATGCCCAAGTGCAAAAGTCTAAATAGCTATTCTAGTGTTCTAAAAAAGAAAATAAATTATTAAATGGAATTTCTCTTCTGAACTATGATTTATGTTACATATCAAATGAAAAATAGAGAATATTTTAATCATGTAGCTTTGACATTTTGTAAATGTACACAATTTTGAGAGAAATATAAGATGTGAGTATTATATTGATAAATATTGGGCTACAGTGATAGTAACACAGGGTATCCAAACATACATTTCTTTTGTCTTTGGATTCTGGTAAGAATTACTGTTGAGTTCAATAAACCAAAAAATAATTTGAAAATTATTTTTGTATAATTATTGGAAAATATGAAAACTGTCAGGTAATATAAATATGCTTTTCTATTTGAATTACCACCCTCTCTCTTCCTCCTCCCAAATCCACTTAACACAGTTTGAACTCACCCGGTGAGTAAAAACTCATTTACTTTAGGGCTTTATCTTAACTTCAGGCTTTGAGGATATTTATGTCAAACATTGGTTTGGCTGTCACTGCTTTCAGCTGAGAATAAGGAACTCTGACAATAGAATAAATGTAAAACATATTTGGCTCATTAGGGGGAAGCATGAATAATAGATGTGTTATCAATTAGCTGGCTTAATGAACTGCTCCATATGTCAAGGAACTGAAGAGTTTTCTATATTTGTACATCTCAACATCTACCTTCATGTTCAGGCTCAGGGTCCAGCCTTTTAAGCTGGCCTTTTCCCTTCAGCTAACATCTCAGAAATTCTGCAATTTTAATAAAAGATAATGCCAGTCCTTTAGAATTCCGAAGGACATGGAGATTTTGTTTTAAATGCTTTAAATGCTTTGAGAGGATTTAATTTTTAGTAGGAGCCCAAGGCCTTGAAAGAATGTCAGTAATTTCTGAAGACATAGGAGTCATTGACAAAAATCTCAAATGCTGTTTTAATTCTAGGGCATTACATTTTAAAATGAGGAAATGAGGTACTGAGAGACTGAGGCTGTGAAACCTACTGAAATGAAAAAAAACAGAAAAGGATTGGCTATTTGGGGGAGAAATGTTTCAGAGTGTAAAAACTGAATCTTTTAGTAATGAAATTAAAATTGGGACAATTACATATAGTCTCAATTCATCATGGCAAACCAACTATTTTGAGGAGGTATTGTCTGAAATATCTGCTTTAGGTGGCAGAATACTTTCACAAAAGCTTTCAGAGCTGAAGCAACACACTTCATGGATCAGGGGCAGAAGGCAGCAATGTGGGATAGGATTGACTTTGTTGGTGGAGAGTACACAGACAGTGTTGTGACCAAGGCCATAATAAAAGAGTAATAGTGAGCACATCTTCTAAACTTCATTCATGGATTTGATATCTGCCCTTATTAATAAACTGAGACTGAAAGGAAACCTTATTTCTCTCTTCAGCTGCCTGTTGGGTTATTGCATTGGGGGTGGAGCCATATTCTTGCAGGTGCGCAGTGATGAGCACAAGAGGCAAGGCAAGAAATTGCATTTTTCATTAGGTATAAGGAGAAAGGAATCTTCATAAAGGGAGTGCTCAGACACTGAAACGGTGCTGACCAGAGGGACTGAGGAGCTTCCGTCTCTGGAGACTTGGCCCGTACAGACTTCCTGAAAACAAAGTTTTCTTTTCCATCTTTTGTGGATTTCCCAAAAAACCAGCCAGTGGATTTCCAGAGAAATGAAGATTTCAGATTGGAAACAACTGGAATAAACTGAAAGAAATTGGCCTTTCAGTTCTGCACTATAACTTGTAGCTGCTTCTGTCTAGATAACACAGCTATAAAAGGCTGATTGCTTCTGAAAAACTATTTTTATTAACTGTGAAATATTTAGGAAACAAGCTCCTAAAGACAATGGAAAAATTATCTTTTATACCATCAAGAAGACATAAATTCTACAGAGGCATACCCAGAAGGAAGTTGTTTACAGGTTCATTTTCATTACTCCATAAAGAAATTGTTAAAGCATTTCTGTCTTCAACAGCTTCCAGTAGTGGCAAGTGACTCCATGGATTCTGATTCAAAACTGCCTCTCTTGCTGTGCTCATGCTGTGCTGCTGGTGGGAGCTGTAGGTACAGAAGGTTTCAGCCCCTCTTACCCTCCACAAGCTCTCCAGCTCTTGTTCAGACAAATCTCACACACCTGGATGGCTGCAAATTTTGCTTTAAGTTAATGATGAATGTTTCCAGAAGGAGGAAAAGTGCATTCTAGCTGTGTGTGTCATAGTATCCTAAGAGAATTTGTGTGCTGGATGTTTAAAAATGCTTATGGGAACTTGTTCATCCAGTCTGAGCAGGCTTCTGCAACTTATGGAATATATGAAAATATTTGAAAATAAATTTCGAACTGACAAGTTTTGCCACTTAATTTTCTCAAGTAGGACTAAGATCTTACCAGTGGAAATCCCTCTTTGGTTGGCCGTTTCTACCAGTGTGACACTTCTGATTATTTTTTTAGAATGTTACAGCTGCCTCCCTCCCTCCACCCCATAATAAGAAGGGGAGTGGAAAGGCCCATAGTGCCAAGAACTGCATTACTTAAAGCAACTCTGGCAGTCAGTGTGGTCATTGTTACTGGAAGAGAAGCATAAAGCCTTTCTGTTATATGTTTGAAAGCTGGTACTAGCAAAGAAATCACTGATTTTTTTAACATTTCCCATCATACTTGAAGATAAATTTCTTTTGATAGGCAACCTTATTAAAAAATGAAGAGTCCTCTATACTATTCTGAAGCAACCACTTTTTTTTTTTTTTGTCATTAAGGTTTTCCATAAGTCAAGACTGATCCAGTATATTAAAGATTAAGATAGATGATGACACATCTTGATGAAAAACCTTTCTATACAACAGCACAGTCTTTCCCTTGTGCTCAAGACATTGAAAATGATGAGCCAATCAGCTGCCAAGTGGAAGCATCATCAACCTGTGGAGGTCAGAGCTGCCTCTGAATGTGTTTGAAATATGCTGCAGAAAACAACTTCGGGGAATTTTACTGGAAGCCATAAGTCTTTTATAAAGCTCCAGCTAAAACATGTCCTTTCCTTGCCCTTTTACTCGACAGATAGACCTAGTTCAGTGTGATCTGAATGTTTAGTACATCTGCTCTCTTAACACTCTCTAACAAAAAAAATGTTGATGGGTTTCTTGATATCATGGTATTTTATGCTCTTAAATGTGTGACATGTAATGAAACAGATATTTGAGATGAAGATACTAGAAGAAATGTCAAACATTATCATGTTGAGTCTGCTGAGACAAAATACATTGAATTTTTTTTCCCCAGTAATTTTCATCTGACCTTGTTTAGCTCATAGTTGCAGATTTAATCATCCTCAGTTAACACATCATGCATTTGTTGCTATTGAACTTGATCCAATTTCAATAGTTTCAACACTATTACTCTAGATCATCTCATTTTATGAAACTCTTAACTTTACTGAGTTGACAACATCTCTCATTTTGACCTTCTCAGCATTACCTACTCTCTACTGTTTACTAAATTATAAATGAAGATGTTGTGGAAGTACTCAGTGATGTTGTTGATTCTGTGTTCAGACTCCTTTTATCCTGATGCTTCAACATGATCCTTTATCACCTTCTTGTAAGTTCTTAAGAGATCTAACATTTACATCCCCCTCTTTTGATAATACATTAAAAGCTTTTTTTGCAGAAGCTGCAGCTATTCCAAGTGATACATATAATTTTAATAATATTTTAGATGTTTTCTGTAAGTTCCCCAGAAATTCTAAAATAGGTGTGTTCTGTTACAAGTTCAGAATACTGATATAGTGTTTCCTCACCTAACTCAGGATTCTGGGATCTCCCTACAGTCAATACATTGACAGGGGATATAAATAAAATTAACAAATCCTCCTTCAGGACTAAACAAATAGATCTCTGCTTCTGTCAAAGGAGGCTGTACTGGTTTAGATGTCTACTGTAAGAGATTCAAATTAAGTATGATGATTCCCATCACAGCTTCCCTAAGAAAAAACCTTATTTATTTAGTATTTCATAATATAAATGTAATCTAAATTTAAATGTTATTGGCACTCATTGCCGAAAGAAAACCAACCTACTCCCCACAACATATACCTTGCACAGACCACTTATTAAACTGTTTTTTTCCCTTGCTTGTTTGTTCAGACACTGAGGGTTTAGATTGTAAGAGCATAAGAATGTAACTGCTCATATTTGAAGAGGGGATTGATTGGGAGAGAGTGATCTGCTTGATCCAGTTAGCAGCATTTGGTGTTAGGTCTTTTGGGTATTGTAGAGAGGTTAATTGCATAAATCAGAGTGATAACACTTCAGGGGTATGCAAAAATTTATAGTTCTTTTTAAAAAGATGAACAGACAGTTCTGTTGCCTTGACTATAACAAGGTACTTGGATCCTCAGTTGTTAGAAGAGCCCTCATTCTGTGTCTCTGCTGTCCTTCCTCTGTCTAGAATCAGAAAAGTCCTAGAAGTGGCACTTGGATTTAAGGAGGATTTCCAGCAGAGGTAGCTCCTATTATGTCTTCGTGGTCTTGGCCTTGGTGAAAACAGGACACTTGAGAAAGCACAGACTGGAGGAGGCAGGGATGTGCCAAGCACCAGCTGGATCTGCTCCCTGAGAAAGTCACAGAGGCAGGAGAGCTACCACTTGTAAGCTTTCCCTCTGGGCATCTTCAAATAAAGAGCTGGAACCCATCTGCAGGTAAGGGAGAAACTGTCATTGTTTGAAAAAGAGAAATAATAGAAACTGTAGAAAAGCTGGGGGTTGCAGCCTGAAAAGAAAACGATTTTTGCATAGCACACATGCCTCAGCTGCATTCTGCTGTCTGTATGACAACCTGGCAGCCAGAAGTTTTGGTAAACTAAGGATGTGTGCTGGCTTTGGGCTGAAGTTCAGGATTATCCTCTTTCTGTATTGTAACTGCCATGTCAAGAGGATTTTGTACCTGATTGCAAGCATTTCCAGACTTGGAGTCTTCAAATACCCTAAGACACAATTCATTAATTGCCATGTGATTAAAAAGATTTTCATGGTAAGAAAAAGTCTCCTCTGAGCAAGTCTGAATGTCTCAATTCTGAACATATGACCACTTTGGAGGCTAAAAGTTATTTAATGTTAAGCCTTTAATAATAAAGCTGTTCTACCAGAATAATAAAGGCCTCCAATTTGCATCCTAAGCACATTAGCAAGCATTCACTTTTTGCTCACAATTACATTGAATGATGTGATTGCCATGTGAAGTGACGCAGTTTTAGGATGCTGATTTGCAATAAATAATCTCCAAGTGCTTCCCAATCCCATGATTAAAATCTGGTCCTTTATAAAGCATTAATTCCACTACAGTTGCCCCACCTATTTAAGGAACTGTACACCAGTACAAAAAAATTAACACACAATGCTTTTGAAGAGTTTCTACACAATGCAAAACCTGTTGGGGTAATCCTGTCAATAATAATTTTTGTAGAAGTCTGGAATTCTGTGGTTTTGCTCTCAAATATTTAGTAAAATTCTTTCATTACTTTTGTCTGCAATCTGAAAGTGAGAGAAAAATTGCTGGTTGTCTGTTGTTTCTGGCATAGGTAATTGTAACTCTCCTAGAAGCACCATTTTTTCATGTTTAAGGTCATGGCAGTCTGAATTAGGGAAGTCTGAATCTTTTTGTGTTTATTCAACATGATATTTGAAAATATTTAGAAGCCATTAAATTCAAATGGCACCCTGCATTGGGATTTGAGTCAGTTACTAGTTTCTCTGGTTTTATATCAAATGGCATCCTGAATCAGGATCCAACTCAGTTACTAATATCTTTTCTGCACAAACACATGGAACATTGCAGCTGGGCTAGAAGCTTCCTAGGTAAAATACTAACTGTGTCACTGAAATTTCAAGTGATGCATCAAACTTTAATGCAGTAATTATCTAACCAAATGTAACATTTAGGACTTGCACTTTACATTAAGTATTATGAAAACCTTTCATTTAGAGTTATTTAGTAAGAACACAGAATGATTCATAGATGACACACAATAGACAGGTTAGTCAAACCTAGAGATGATGATACTGAAAGAAACTAGAAAAATTCAAATAAGCTGTTTCAGCAACTAAGAAAATGCTGGATATAACCAACTCTAGCTAAATGTAAAGTAGTACATAATACAGTAATAAAATAGAGCTAGTTATATACTAAATTGACAGGACAATTCAGTAGAGATCTTTGTTTTACTTTCATTTTCAGGTTCAGGAAAAAAGTCTGAATAAAATAAAAGATTTAAATGAAAGAAAAGAATGAGACTATAATTACTTTGCTATGTAATAAGTGACATCATTTTGAATGGAGTGTGTTGTTCTTCATCTCATCTTAAAGAGGATGTTGCAGCACAGCTAGAGGACCTGAAAAGTGCTAACAAAGGTCCAATAACCTTGAACAAATATCAAACTAATGAAAATGTGAAAACAACAGGGTTGGATAGTATGGAATGGAAATAAGTAAATTCAGTAATACGAAAAGGATGTACACATGTTGCATAATCTGGAAAAGGTCAGCCAAGGAATTCTGTTCATCTTTTTTTGTAGCAAACAAATGTGAGGGTGTTAAAAGGGGTTGAAACTTGATGAACAGAAAATTGCAAAGAGGGAATAAGAGCTGTTTTGTACTGTAATTATCTGATAGAACCTTTTTTTTCAGCAGTTTCAGGCTGGAAGTACAGAGGATTTAGAAAAGGACTGATAACAATTTTGTCTATAAAAACCATTATTCATTACAATTGCATCACAGACATAGAGGGAAGTAAATCTCTTGCTTCCAGCCCTAAGCTAATCTTTAAATGGTAATCTGATCATTGGGTTATTATGCCATACATTCAGCTGCTGCAAGTTGCTCATAAACTTCCCCAAACTTGTGTAGTTTGACACAAGCTATCAGAGCAGTGCAATCCTACTACAAGTCAGTACAGCATTTCTCATGCTTTTAATACCAGTAATGTCTACTGAATCGGAAAAGCGAATCTAGGAAATAAGTAGGCTTTTTCATTACAATGCTCAGCAAAGCCAATTTTTTACACTGAGTTGATAAACATTTAGATAGTGAAGTATCCCAGTGTCCCTATCTAGTTTCTGAAGTATTCCAAGTAGTGCTATATTTTCATTTTAGCTCTAGTCTACACCATCTACATCCAACCTGCAACTGCTCAGCCATTCCAAAGAAAAATTTTGCTTTATTGCTCAGGATATGTAGCGAATTCTGGTGTATATATATATATCTATCGTATATATATCCTTGAGCATTAAATTTTAACCCAGCAAAAGCCAATGTAAGCAGAATCACATATATAATAACAATTCACATATATAATGACAATGTTTTTCTAGGCTGGGTTGACAGACTGTGCTATTTCGACAAAGACAAGCATGTTTGGCAAAGCATTTTTCAGTCCTTTCCCACAAATAAACAGACCAAATATCACAAGTTTTCTTATAGTATGTAACTAATTAGAATCTATATCTTTGCCATCTTAATGTCTTGTGTCTCAGCCTGTTTCCTTAGGAGAAGTGTTGCGGTCCTCTGATATCTTAGTGATCCTCTGGACACACTCCAACAGGCCCATGATCTTTTTATGTGGTGAGCCCCAGAGTAGGATGCAGGACTCCAGGTGGGGTCTCATGAAAGCAGAATATAGGGGGAGAATGTATATTATATATTCCTCAACCTGCTGTCCACGGGGCTTTTGAAGCAGCGCAGGACACTGTTGGCTTCTTGGGCTGCAAAAACACGCCGCCAGATCATGCTGACCTATTATCGAACAGCTTTTCATAATTATGTTTTCCATATCCTCAGGCTGAATTAAATAATAGTTCTTACTGGAATCCAGTGATGACATAAGTGCATGTTTGTGCACATTATGTTGTTATCACTACAGTGTAAAATCTGTTGATATAATGCTGCTTTCTTATAGTTTTGTCAATTTTGCATTCATTTGCAAAATGTCAAGCCTCTGTGATTAAAACAGCTGGATTATCTAATGTACTCTTGCAAGGCATTTTAGAGACGACAGCTGAGAGCAAAGATAGTGCAGAGTCTCAAGAGCACCTGAGTTTGTCTTGCAGATCCAAGTTAGCAGAAAGATTGAAGTCCCTTCAAGTCTGTGTGCTGTAAGGGCCTAGACTCTTCAGATAACTCTTCATTTGCTCAGGAAATAATTAAAGAACAAATTATTTTTTTCATTCTGTTCAGTTACTAGCTTTTTGCATTGTTTGTTTGTTTTATAAATAAACTAAAATTGTGTTTGTCTTATGTTTTGGAAAGTCCAATCCATATTTACCCACCAGCACAGAGGATTAGCAGCTGTATTGCTGGAGTAGAGTTGAATTAGACAATCATTGATCCATATGGTTGACTTACAATAGAAATTAATAGGAACATTTCCCTGAATCAAATTATTTCTTGATAACACTGCTCAGTCAATAAGTGACTCTTGCAAAATCATTCTGTAATGACAAACATAACATTCACTTTTCCTTAATCCCCTACGTGTCTGCCTATTGCAGACATCCTTGAAATATCTCACATAGTGATAAGTGTAATTTGTTTCACTTTAGGATTAAAATGCTGCTTCTTTGAAGTGGCGGTCTAGTCTGACTAGTCAACTTGCAAAAGTGACAACATAGGTTTTAATGAGATGACTCAGTGAGTTCCAGATTGTGTTCGTTGCATCACTAAACAAATGTCCCCGTGCAAGTGGGATGTGTTACAACTCACACATTGGTGCCTTGCAATGTTGCTGCTGGAGATGGCCAGCTAGCTGTGGGAATTTTCTTATGCAGGAAGGTTTCTTGTTATAGTTCAGGAGTATAAATACAAAATTTGTTTCTTTGCCAAGGGTATCATGGGATGCATCAGGAATAGCATTGCCAGCAGGTTGAGAGAGGTGATCCTGCCCCTCTGCTCAGACCTATTGAGTCCTCACCTGGACTGATGTGTCCAGTTCTGGGCTCCTCAGTACAAGGCAGATGTGGAGCTCCTGGAATGGGTCCAGCTTCGGGATTGGAGCATCTCTCTTATGAAGAAAAGCTGAGATGCCTTGGCCTGTTCAGCCTCAAAAAGAGAAGACAGAGAGGGGATCTCATCAATGTCTATCAGAATCTGTAGGGAGGTGTCAGAGGATGGACCAGGCTCTGCTCGGTGGTGCCCAGCACTAGGACAAGGGTCAATGGGCAGAAACGGATGGCCCAGAAGTTCCACGTGAATATGAGGAAGAATTTCTTTACTGTGCAGTGACCGTGCACTGGAACAGATTGTCCAGAGAGGGTGTGGAGTCTCCTTCCTGGAGATACTCAGGAAATGTCTGGACATGATTCTGTGCCATGCCACATGCCTGAGCAGGGAGGTTGGACCACGCAACCCACTGTGTTCTCTTCCAACCTGACCCATTCTGCGATTCTGTGATTCCTGCTGAAGACTATTCCTTCAGGACTAGCTATAAATTTTTCCAGCCTTTCTCTCCTTTGTTGTTGGTTAGAAAATGTGGCATGTCTTAATGTATCCATAGGCTCTCTGGATTCAGCTCACTTCTGATAATCATAGAGCTCTAAGCTTATTAAAACAGAGATAACCTCACTCACATTATGTCTTGTCATTAAGTAAATGTAATACTAAAGTTGATTCATGATAGCAGATTCTGTACCTGAAAAGACACTCAAAAAGTAAAGAGCCAGTCAGATGTTAATTTTTTCAATCTTGGGTTAAAGCCAAGGTATCCATATGCTGGCCTGACAAGGAGTTGTGTGAGTTATGGTGCATTCCAGGACCCAAGCTCTGCAATGTTGCCCAGAGGGTGCCACGGCTTGTCAAGAACACAAACTTCTATCCACTGCTACTCTTTCATGTGGGCATGAATGACATTGCAAGCCAAAATCTAGGCAAAATCAAGGAAGACTATAAAATCCTGGAGGAGTACCTGAAAAATGATGTCTAAAATCTTTTCTTACATTTTACCAGTTAGAGGAAATGATGCAGCCAGAAAGAGATGTACAGTGGAAATCAACATCTGACTTTATGACTGATCAAGTCAGGAGTGTTTTGACTTTGATGACAAAGGGACATCCTTTGATGACTATAGCTTGTTAGGGAGGAATGGGATCCATGTGCCCAGAAGAGACAGGGACTCTTTGGCAGCAGGCAGGCCAGCTTTGTGAGGTGAGCTTTAAAATGAAGGACTTGGAGGGCAGGATCCAAAGTGACAATGCCCATACCATTGCATCCAACTGGGAATGAGCCAGACTAACCAGAGAAGCAACAAAGGTTCCTTAGCTGCCTCCCCAACAGAGAATCAGAAGGCCAAGCACCTCAAGTATATGTTTAGCTGTGGTGGATCCTCTTGCACCCCTCCTGACAATCCTTCATGCTTGGTTGCCTCTCTGAAATACCTTTATACCAATGCACGCAGTGTAGGGGATGAGCAGGAAGAATTGGAGGTCTGTGTGCAGTAGCACAACTATGATCTTATTGCAGTTACAGAGACGATGGGATAGATCACATGGAATGCTGGAATGCTACTATGGATGGCTGTGTAATAACAAGGTCATGGGTTTGATCCCTGTATGGGCCGTTCACGTCAGAGTTGGACTTGATGATCCTTGTGGGGCTCTTTCGACTCAGAATATTCTGTGGTTCAGTGAGGTGGTGGAGCTGTTCTTCATGTGAGAGAGAAACTGGAATATATTGAAGTCTAGGGGAGGATATATAATTAGTTGAGAGTTTATGGAAAAGGATTAAGGGACAGGCCAACATGAGTGAAATTTTTATGGGTGTTTATGACAGGCTACCTGATCAGGAAAACAAAGTGGATGAGGCCTTCTACAGAGAGCTGGGAATAGCCATGATCACAGGCCCTGGACGTCATGGAGGATTCTACCACCCTGATACCGGCAGGGCACACACAGGCCAGGAGGCTCCTGCAGGCTATTGGTAACAGCTTTTAGTCACAGGTGGTGGAGGAGAGGAAAAATATTTTTACTTTGGGAGTGGCAGAGCACTGGAACAGGCTGCCCAGAGAGGTTGTGGATTCTCCTTCTCTGAAGACACTCAAAACCCACCTGGATGTGATCCTAAGCAACCTGCTTTAGCAGCTTGAGCTAGATGATCTCTACAGATCCCTTCTAACCCCAACCATTGTGTGATTCTGTGGTGCTATAAGCGCTATTCCTCTATTAAACTAAGTATGGTAGAATCTAGGCCAGTTGATTCTCCTTAAAAAAAAATAAAAAAAATATCCAAAATCAGAGAAGTTCACTCACTTTTTCAGTTGGCTTCAAGTCCGTAATGATAAAGATTATCCAGATGGAAGTAAATGTTTCTATGACAACTGAGCCAGACAAGTAACTCATTCTCTTAGAACTCTAATGGTGCCAAATGCAAGACTATTGAAAACAACTTGTTTTAATAAAATAAGATTCAGTTGCTTTGAGTGTACTCTAAAATCAGATTTGTGAGCTGCATTTCTGGCCTGCCTTGCTACTTTTTGCCATTTTTAGGAGATTTTTTTCCTTAAATACTATGTAACCACAGCATAGAGACTGTCTATTCTCTGCCTTAAGTAAATCTCCTTCATTTAGGTTATATATTTTCTGTTGCTTCGTTTTCACATTTCCATTCATGCACTAGCAACTGTTCCTTATATTCAATTTTCCTTGTACATAGTTCAAACCCCTTGTTATGTAATTGTGGAGCTATTTACTACTTAGTAAAACTCTAGTCTTTGTGCTTTCACTCTAAAACATCACTGATTATTGATTCTGTATTTTAAAGTCCTCAAAGTTTGGATTCTATGGCTAGTACTCATTGTAGATGTGCTGCTTAAACCACAGCACTGAAGCTTTTTTGATGCTGGTCAGCTCTGTTTGTGTATCCTACATCAAAATTTAAATTATGAAGAATTCAGCCTTGCTAACACTTGCATAACTGTTTGTCTTCTGTAAAACAACTTGTTGATGAGTATGGAGAAGCGTGCCCAGTTCTTTAATATTAGAGGGGTAAATTGGAGTGCTGAGAAGAGTCACTAATGGTATGAAGAAGACCATGGAAAGGCCATGTACAAGGTATTGAAATGTACTTCACTTTAAAGAAAAATCTCAGTTGAAGTGAGAGAATCAAACATAGTCTTGTTTATGAAAACATATTTTAATTTCATTCATTCCAGATTCTTCTTGAGGGGAAATAAAGTGAGCCTATTATATTTCCAGTATTTCTTTTTTGTGTAAGAGAATACTTAGTCCATGGAAGGTCCTATGCTTGTGAACTTGTAGGACAAAGAAAACAGATTTGACTGTAAGATAAAACTTTAAATTGCTGGAAAGAAAAATTCTATTCCTAAAATCCCCAGAGAGGATAAGAAAAAGTATAATGTCTTTAAAATAAATATTCTGTGTTGTACACTCAGAAAAGATCTGAATTGTCAGAATCTGTAATGCCCTGACCTGAAAAATGAAACCTGTTGCAAAACTAAGAGGATGACATGATGAAAGTTAGGTAGATTGATCAGTTGTTACGAACAGTCAGTTCTTAATAGGATTTGAGTATAACAAGTTTATATCTAGAAATACTTAGGCATCTTTAGCGAAGATATTTTCAGTGAAAGGAAAAACCATTGTCTCCAAAATACAAAAAAAACTGCCATAATGAATTGGAAATATATAGTTTCTTCACAAAGTTTCTGAAAAAATTCTTCTTGAATCCACACATGACTAACTCACTTGCTTTTTCAAACTCAGATTGTTTTATTTACAACCCTTTTACAGGAAGATGCTAAAAACTGAATCACAGGCAGAGAAGCTTTTACCTACTTGCTTTGTCTATTGTTTTTCTTGGCCATATCGGTGATAATATTGTGTTATAAAGTAGAAGAATTCATCCTGAAAAGACTGCAGAACTAGCAGCGGTGAAAAGAGAAGTTTCATCCTCACAAACTTCAGGCAAGCACTACTCAAAGAACCAAAATGTTTCCCCAATTCCTGATTTATTGAAGGTGTACAGGATTCTCCTAATAAGACAAAGATTTTTTTTTTAGTTGGTATGTTAATATTACATCTTACAAGGGAAAAGAACTTCTCTCTTATTCTTTGACACAGATTTAAGAGGAAAATTCCCAAGGAAAACTTACTGATTTTTGCAGTAAGCGTTTTTTTTTTTTTTTTTATTCTACATTTCTTGTTTAGCTTTGAAGCCAACACAAGGGAGATCTGTTACCCTTTTCCTAGACAGAGAAGGTCACTTTTGAAACCCTGACATTATGAAAAGTTGCATTAATCCAGACATTTTCCGTAAAACACGGTTTGGAGAACTGAAAGCAGCATCTGTCTGTCCACCTACCATGTAAGGAAGGGGAAACAAGTAATAGCTACATCTAGAGCAGCTCACTTGTCCAAAAGCATTGCAAAAGTTACGCTTCAAACTCACAGCTGAACATGAAAAGATGGCATTTAATAACTCAATACAAAAATCTTATTAAGAATTTCACTCCAAGCCCCTGTAGTCAATACAGAGAGCTTGTCAAATTAAACAGGGAAGATCAGAACAAAATTTCTTTATCATAAAACATGTACTACTCACTGAAGTTCCATGTGATGTAACACACCTGAAACAACATTAATTCCATTTACTCAGTCTGTGTCTGCTAGAAGAGAAGCCTACACAGTTATGACAACGATATCAGCACTGGAGATACATTAAGTAGGATGAGATTAATCCCTTTTTTAATGCAATATGGTAGATGATTGCTGTGATTTGTATCTAAACTGCAAATACAATAACAATTATAGGGAAAAAACTAATATAAATGATGAATATTAGACAGGGTAAATACCTATTGAAGCAGGTTATCCAACCATTTTGCTAGTAAAGGAGAACTCTTTATAGACTGCTTATTTGTTGGGGTTTTTTTAAAATTATACCAGTGTTGCTTTTGTATCATCACTTAAGGTACTAGCTCAGGATTTAATAATCTCCTTGTTATGATTCCTGATGGATGCTATAATGGGTGAAAATGACAGAATATAGATCCAATCTGTAATAAACTGAATCTTATGCATACCGATGGATATTAAACACATTGAAATTCATCATCTACACTTCAGTTCTTCATTTATTTCTACATTTTCCGAGTTTGATGGGGTTGTTGTGGCTTGTGTTTTGTTGGTTTGCCTTCCTTTTTTGTTTGCTCTGCCTTTAAATAGTTACAGAAGAACACAGAGTGAATAGATACTATTTAAACAAGAATCAGTTCATTGAAATTTTACCCCAGAGTGACTGATGATTTTGGTTTTTTCTTTTTTTTTTTTTTTTTTGTTTGTTTTCTTTTTAATAGCTCCTTCCTTTACAGAAAGAATCACAGCTTTTCANGTGAAATATATTAACAATCTGTTTCATAAAAATGCTACACTTTTAAGTGTGCTTTCATATCTTCAAGGGAAGAGAATCAAGAGCAGAATCTATAGAGAAATACCTGAATGCAGGTTTGGGGTTTTTTGTCCCTTCAGTGTTATTTTGGCTATATTTCTTCAGTCTTAGAAAAATTGTTACATGTTAACTAACATATTTGAGGTTTGTGAGTTATCACCGAAAAAGGGAAGGAAGAGTGAGGGATGATAGCATCCAAAAGAAAGAAATCACAGGTGTTTTACATGATTAATGCAAGTAACTATAAAATTTTTGTGTGTAGCATATCCACCTCTGTTGAGACTGTTCCTATTTCTTCATTAACTGCTGCGTTGGGCTGACCCTGATCAGCAGCCAGACACCTCCCTACCCACCCACCCACCCACTCCCCCTTCTCAAGCATGACAGAGGACAAAATAGGAGGGAAAAGCTCATGGGTTAAGATGCAGACAGGAAGAGCACTTATCATTCACCATCACAGACAAACAGACTTGACTCAAGGAAAGTCAAGTGTGAGGTTTTGGGAGCCACAATACAAGAAAAACATAGAGACATGTTAGAGAGTGTCCAAAGTGGGGTATGAAGTTGCTGAAGGGTCCAGAGGGGAAGTCAGAGGAGGAGCAGCTGAGGCCACTTGGTCTGTTTTACCCCAGAGTAAAAAAAGATGATTTTGGTTTTTTCTTTTTTTTTTTCTGTTTGTTTGTTTTGTTTGTTTGTTTGTTGCTCTGCAACATCCTTGTGGTGGGAAGCAGAGGGGCAGACCCTGATCTCTTTGTGGTGCCCAGTGACAGGAGCTGAGGGAATGGCCTGAAGCCTGAGTCAAGGGAGGTTTAGGTTGGATATTAGGAAAAGGCTCTTCACCCAGAGGGTGTTTGGACACTGGAACAGGCTCCCCAGAGAAGTGATCACTGCACCAAGCCTGACGGAGTTCCAGTGTATTGACAATGTTCTTAGGCACATGGTGAGATGATTAGGGTGTCTTATGCAGGGCCAGAAGCAAGACTTTGATGATTTTTGTGAGTCCGTTCCAACTCAGGATATTCTGTGGTCCTATGAAAAGTAATTTAGTTTATTGTCATTTAAAATAGAATCAAGTTGTGAGAAACAAAGGCAAAATTAAATGCTTTCCCCCCTCCTCCCTCATCTCCCTCCCCCAGGTCAGGCCTTTCCCTGGGCTGCAGCCCTTCAGGGACAGCTGCTCCCCCTGGGTCTCCATGGCCCCAAATCCTACCATCCTAAGGACAGTCTGCTCAAGTTGCACATTTCCTACACACTCATCAGTCGCTTGGTGCTATTCCTGGGCTCTGTGTGTTGTATGTTGTTTCCTGGCTGTACAGCTGTGCAAGGGCTCTAGGACATGGCCAACACCTGCAGGACAGACAGAAGTCTCAAAAAAGAACCCCCAACCCAAATCTATGTTCT
This sequence comes from Dasyornis broadbenti, assembly GCA_013397935.1. NCBI lineage: Eukaryota > Metazoa > Chordata > Aves > Passeriformes > Dasyornithidae > Dasyornis > Dasyornis broadbenti. The sequence goes on from VZRN01002382.1 coordinate 142,015, forward strand.
TTATCAGCTGGGACACAGGAGGTGCTAGGCCGAGAGGGAGTCAGGGTGTCTGGACTGCATTCAAAGTAGACTTTCATGATGTATTCAATATCAGCTTAATAATTTCAGAGACTCTAATTAAAAAAAAAAAAAATTAATGAGAAGGGTATGATGATAAAGAGAATCTGCTGGTTTGAGTGGGTTTGGAGGTAGGTTTTGTATGCTATTCTTTTGTATGAGAAAGGCGTTTCAAGCTTCTAGGAATATTTTGCACCTCCATCTTTATTGCCATGTGTATTTTAAACCTCATATTTGGATTAAAATAGCACCTTTCCCATAAGATAAGCTCCTATCAGTTGCATGTGACTGCAAGCATAGGTTTAGGACAACATCTATTTCTGTGACTATGTAACACTAAATATTCTGTGAAGTTTAACTAATCTTGTCCAGTTTGCTCTGGAAGCTCTCTCTGCCCATTCCTCTTCTCCAGCTGTGTCATTTCTGAAACCATATGACTTTGATGGCCAGCACTACACTCCACAGCACGAATCAAACTGCAGCCTGGGGAGTGTTGCATAAAGAGGAAAAGTTTTGCATTTTTTATTTCCTAATGTAAATCTGAGCTGTTTGGGCATAATAGTCCTGAGACTTTGAGACACCCTGAGGTTTCTTCTAGGGCTGCCCTTGCACACCTGCCATCTGACCAACAGTCTGGTCTCTGATCTCAAAAGAAACCACAAAACTATCTTTTTTTAGCTTAAAAACCATCCTGTCTAACCACTATGGCCCATTACTGTATGTCAAATTTCCTATAACCTATTGCATTGAGATTTCTTAGGTGTAATTCCTTTCTAACATTCTCCTTCTTGCTTTGAGACTCTTGTCTTCATTGATTTCCATTTATTTCATTAATCTTTCAGGAATTTATTTTTGTCCTTTGTGTTTGTAACATCTTTTCGTTTGGGAAATCCTTCAAAATTCAATTTCATGTCTTTTTGCTTTTTATCAGATCAAATAAACTTAATTTTATCCAAAATAATACTGCTTAATGTGACTAAAAATATCTGCTTTGACACTCTGAGGACTTACATTAATTGCTAGTGCACGCTGTAAGGAACATATTCTACACACTCTTGCACCCAGTTTGTAAAGATGGATCTTGACCCCCCTTGAAATGTTCATCTTCTATTACACTGCATTGGATCACTTCAAATTATCTGTGACAGTGACGAGATGTGCTATATTAGCAAAGAGGCAATAAGTACTTTCAGTTAATATTGAGTTTTTCATCATATATATTGATTTGGAATAGATTGGAATCTTTATTTCCAGGTAGCTTACTGTGTACAGCTTGCTCTAAAACTGTTCAATTCAAGCAAGATGCAATATAAAAATGAAATGTCATAAATAAAATATCACCAGTGGGGAAAACCAGAAGTAAATTTCCATTCACTATCTACACAGCTGTCTTCTACTCAGAGCAAAAGGGGAGGAGAAGCAAAACAGGAAAGTCAAATGCATTTTGAAATAAATGTTTCTGTTCTGTTTACTGCAAATACCACTAATATTAACTGAAAAATGCTGTAGTCTCTGTTTTGTTTTATTTCATTTAATTTCATCTACCTGTGATTCTAAGAGAACTCCGAGCTATCTAATTGTCTCATTAGTGTAAATCTCAACCTGAATTTATAAATGCAAATACGTTCAGTTTCTGCTTTAATACCTCCTATTTCAAGCAACAGATGCATTCAGAGTCACAATCTACTCAGAGTTACTCAGTAAACACAGAAGAAATGCCATATTCATCCTGAGAGTTTTCTTTTTGACATTATTTGTTGATTTTTATTCAGAATGACACTTGAACTGTTCTTACAGCCCCTTTAAGAGGTAGGCATTCACACCAGAAGCCTTCTTAGACTTTCTTGGTATGCCCAAAGCCACCAGCTGTGCTTGAAATGGGATGTCACTATGCTTTGGAGAGGCTCCACAACCATCAGGAATCTTCATGCTTTATCACTGCCATATTCTCACCAAAGAAACACGATATATATCTACAAAGATTACCTGCTCAAGTGCTCTTCCTGTCACAGGCTGTAACACCAATTTGAATATATTTCTCCACCAGGTAAATGTTTTTGCTAAGGGGTTAGGAGGTAAATGCATGCTCAGTGTGATATACATGTATATGGATATTAAAGCACGTATTCTTATTTGGAGGAAACTTGCAAATTTGAATTTCCGAGATTTCTGCCATGCATGGTAAGAGTCTGCAGCAATTTCCAATGTCTGAGCTACTCTTGGTCATTTTCTGCTCTCTGTCATGCAGGGAAGTCAGGACTGTCTCATTTTCTCTTTTGAGGCTGATATTCACCTTCTCAGAATAAAGGCCATGATGTGCTTGCTTGTTTCTTAAAAATCCCCAAAGAAACAAATTAACCCCACCCCTCAACCTATCAAACAAGACTCCCTGAATAAAATTAAACAACCTTACCTGATATGAAAAAAACTTACTCCACTTTGTCAAGTCTGAGTTAAAGCACCCTTTAACCAAAGGCTTCTTTAGCACCCTCTGAGCACAATTCCACAAATCAAACCATTTTCCAGATGATGTGTCTGTAGAAAACGACACAGGTGTCTGGAACCATTTCTTCCTAGCAAGCACAGAAAACAACATTAACATTCTATTTAGTGCACACATTATTCCATGTAATCAACAAGATGATTTAAAAGTTGGCTCTGAAAAGCAAAAGGCTGGATAGAAAAATAGATTTCCATTGAGAAGCCAATGTTTTGGGCCTTATTTGTGGGAACAGATTTTTGCATCTCTTAGGAAAAAATGTTGTATTTCCCCCATTCATTCTCCCAAAGGATCCCTACATAAGTGATCATAAGATCTTTTCATGCATTTATAACCCATGAATAGGATCACCTATGTACAAGAGTTCTATTAAAAGTGGTTTCCTAATGGTGAAATTCCTTTTTATGGAAACACAAGTTCAATCATGCTCTTTGAAACATTGCGGTAAAATAAGATTAATGCTGCTGAAGTAAATGTTGATATTCTATAACCAACTTATGTGAACAGAATACTGTTGTACATTAGTACAACAACTAACATGTATCTGCACCATGTGCCCATATACTTGTATGCCTGTATCATCTGTGGGTTCATATTACTACATTAGAATAGAGAGAAAGGTAAAATAGCAGAAAAATGCTAAGAACAAAAGGGATAAAGATGTGAGCTGGGAAGGACTGTGTTTCAGAGACAAATTTTCATACCTTCAGTAGACCTGGGAGAGCAGCCAGTAGCTGAAAGAAGAATCCCTGCCCAGTGACCATAATTCAGCTCATGATGATTTCCATTAACCAAATCCCAAAGGGATGCTGGTAAAATAGCTTAATTTTGTAGATAAGCAAATAAAACAAATACTGGTTAATGTAACTAAAAGTAAAAAGGTTGACAGCATAATTTTTCTGGTCACTATTCAGATTTTATGCTCAGGACTTGTGATTTTGAGTCTGAAAATCCATCTGATGGTAGAGATTGGTATCAAAGGGCTTGAGGAAAAGTAGCTAAAGAAAACAGGCTTATTTTCAGTCAAAACCCCACTATTTTTTACAATATGTATTGGCTTTGCATCTTGTTCCAAATATTTTGGTCTCTCTATATTCTTACTACACAAACAGTGAGGAAAAATAGGACAACATGTAACTTGAGTCTCATTTGCTAAACCTTTCACAGTACACTGATATACATTTGTTACCTGTGCCGATGGGAAAGTACATGAGGAGAGGAGTGACTTTATTCACAGTCACTCATCCAAGCTAAAGCCTGTGTCAGATTTCCAAATCTTTACCCATTTGAGGACCCACATTTCTTATTTTCTGGTTATATTTTTGTGTATTCAGAAGTATAGAATAGGAATCTAGTGGGTTAGAACTGCTGAAAATATCTGAAAGATTAAGAAAGAAAGAGAATATTATGGCTGTCACAGAGGAAATCTTGTACAGGACATCAAACTGAAATCCAAGTGGATTAAACTCTTTAAGAGAAACTAGTGAAGTTCTCCAGAAAACAGGACTTGAAATGATTAAAACCATCAAACTGTCACTCACTTGGGGACTTTTAGAAAAAGAAATCTGTCCATGCAATCCTTGGAATACACTGAGAACTTCTGTATTTGGTGAGGTTTTTTTGTTGTTTTGGTTTGTTTGTTTTGTTTTGTTTTGAGTAGGGAAATTTAAAATAGCAAATCTCTAGAGGTTTTATGAGATCTTTTTCTAATAAAGAAGGAATAATGATTGGAGAATGAAAAATTTAGTATAGCCAGTGAAATGACAGGTTTTGCAATCCTGAGACCATAAAGAAAGAACAATAAAAAGAGATAAAATAGGAGAGTGCAAGACAGTGCCCTTCAATCCTGTCAGAGAATTGACAAATTAGGGCTTATGGGAGTCTAATACACACAGAAAGTGTTAAAGAGAACTGGTGGTTCCTTAAAAGAGATATATTAAGAAGGATAATCAGGGTTGGGCAATGTGCTTAGAGAAGTTGCACAGAACTCAAAGAAGAAAAATCAAAGGAATGATCGGAGATTTTTAAAAAACCTACAAGAGAGGAGAAAAAAAAAAAAGATGTTTAACCTTAAAGATAAAGGAGCTGAGGAAAAATGCAATGTTAAAAAAAAGGTGGAGAGCTGCAATAAATGTCTTGGGAAAACTGTGGTATCCTTATCAATTTAACCTTTAAGAAACAAAAGGATAGGTACAGTCTGCCTTGGGCAAAGGAAGGTGGGTGGCTTCAGCTCTGCAGTTCTGCATCACCTTTCCCTTTCCTGGAAAAACAGACCCAGCTTTGTCAACCTTCCCTCGAAAAATATACCCCTGTTTCCTTTTCTCCACCGAGGCTTCCCAGTGCTGCTGCTGAGGTCTCCTGAACATCGAGTCAAGGAGACTATTTATCCCTTTTCTTTCTTCACATGTAGTGCACCTGTTAAAGCCACACTAACATGCACTCAGCCTTTCTGCACCAGTGTGACTTCATTGACTCAAGTCAAATCTGCAATGTAAGGTCTTGTGCACAGTTTAACTTCATTCCACTGGGAGGCCATCCTAATGTTTATCACTGCATGCTTGATTCCAGCATTTATTAACTGAAATGCTACACACAGAAACAGAGTACAGCACCTGCCAGTAAAATACTCCACAAGTGTTTTTCACCAATCACTTATGCAAATGCAATAATTTTATTTAGAAAATTTTTCCCAAGCTGTTTTATCAGAATATTAAGGGAGACAGTGTCCAACCCGTAAAAATTCAAGTTTATAAGTTATCTGCAATGCAAATTAAATAGACTATCTACACCTCTTTTGTCTTCTTCCCACAACAACAAATTAGAATGGTTTGTTTTCACTTGTTTTGAAAACTCCATGCTGGCTGGTTTTCGCCACATTATTATTATTATTATAGTTTATGTAATAATGATCTGCTAAAGTCTCATTCCAACAACCGGAGTGAGGCTGAGTTACCTGAATTTCTCTGTGAGACCCTTCTTTCATTTTAGATATGATCAGTTGTTTGTCTCTCAGTTCTCACTACCACCGATCCCTTATGTGGTATCAAAGGTACAAACAAATGATGAGATGACTTAGCCAGCCACTGCTGTAAGTAGTGCAGAGTGAATTTCAGATGAACTGCTGAGCAGATTATTCCTTAAATAACCCTTAATATTTTACCTCTGTTTCTTTACTCTGTCTTTATTGAACCTCAGCCTGACTTTGGGTCATATGCCACTTTTGTGATGATGTCTTTCAGAGAAGGCAAACTCCACTGTAGACTGCTGTGTATCAGTAGCTTTTTGCCAGGATTGTCTTTCCATCTGGTAACGAACTTCTGTTTTCCTTGTTGTTTTTTGTTTTTCTTTTTTTCTTCTCTTGCTTCAGAAGTATTTATACAGATTTTTCTTTCCTCCACTAAGAATAACTTTGTATATTTTTCTGGGTTTTTTTTCTTCTTCTCACAATATGTTATCCATTTATGTTAATTCTTAGTCACTTTGTACAGTTTTTTAATACTGTTACTTTCAAAACTTTTAAAGGCTCTTAATTCAGCTACAACCACTATGCTTTACTTTCTACCTATCCTTTGCATCTGGGGAGTTTCTTTCTATATATGTGATCCAATCCTTATCAGATCACCTGCCTGCTTTGAATTGGACTGTGTTCTCCAGACATCCTACCTACCTCATTGCATACCAAGCAAACAAGATCCTTCCAGACCCTTTTCACACATTCCTCAATGTAGTGAATGCTATTCTTCACAGTCATTTCCTCAAAAATTACCACTTAGCTTTGGATCTTCAGTTAACTAATTAACTGGAAAGAAAGCTGAAATAGTTATTCTTCTAGTTGATTATGTAGCTCCTGAGGGGAAAAAAACCAAACACAAAACCCACCCGTAACCAGTACATTTCAAAACGTGATTATGCTGCTGTAAAGTTTTCCTAAAGAAAGCCGATGTTCTCCATTTCCATCAGATATGATCCTTTGGATGCCTCTGTTTATTGTTCAAACACCTCTTAATTAAGCAGAATAGAATATACAATCTCACACATTGTGCCAAAAGGCCTTTAATTCTCCCACAGGCCTCGATTTTTATACATGCTATGCAGACCTCACTACATATTCTTACTTGCATGAATACATGGTTTGTTTTCTCAGTGATATTCAGATTCATGGTGGTTTTTAAACAATTATCTCTGTAGCCTGAAAGAGGGATAGCTGGCTCACAGTGCTTGACAGAGCCCAGGTAATTGCGGAGATTATAGGGCTCTGTGTGACTTTGGGAGGAGACAGCAGTTGGGTACCGGCCTGGAAAAGGAGAAGTCTAGGGTCTCACTTCTGTCGAGAACTTGTGCGTATTTTGCATTAAAGAGTTGTTGAAAATAAACCAATAAACCAGAGCTGATTATCTTCACAGAAATATGAGAGCCCAGGATTTATACTGTGGGTTAATATCCCCTGCCAGGGCATCTCAACAGTTCAGGGCTTGTTTTAACTACTCTCTTATCTTATCCTGAGAAAACCTGGATCAGTCCTGGGGCTGCAAAAGGATCTGATGTTCTCATGTGCTATTGAGAATCCCATCAGTTACCTTAGGCCAAACTTGTAGCCCCTAACTCTAAGATACCTGCATTTTTCATTGGCGCTACTCCAGCATTCATATTACTTTAAATTTTGTCAAAGCTCTTAGCTGCTTGAGATATTGTTCAGAGCTTGTGTCAGTGCATGCGACAGAGAGAGATAGGAGACAAAAAATGAGATGTTTTCCTATTTTAGTGGTGCTGTTACTGATCTCTCAGGCTCTTCCACTTGCATACAATGCCATGTATTCATCTGGGATGAAACGGTTCTCTTAATTTCAGCTCTAACATCTGCTCTTCCTTGACTGAAGACCTACTCAGTGTCTAGACAACAGTTTTGTTGCCTTGTGAGACAGAAGATAAGGCTGTCCTTTACTTACACTACAGGGAAGCTGTTTCACCCTGCCTCTTGTAACAATTCTATTTGGGACAGATTGGACTCTTCTGTGTTGAAAAGCAGAATCTTTTCCTTTTCCAAGCCAAAGAGTATGGAAGTGACATTCATAATATTCACATGTTTACAACAGTTTCATTATTATAGATACTGTCTCAGAAGATTAAAAAAACCCAGAATGCTGGTTTAAAGATTAAATTAGGAAGCAATTTTAGAGTCCCTCTAAGGCCATTTTTTGAATTTTAATTCCTACAAAAGGAAAATGAATCAGACCTGAGACTTTTTAGCCTTGTGACTGGAAGGGAACACATTTTAAAAGAATGAAGGTAAAGCATTTCTGAATAGCTATGACTCAGGCATGGTAAGGAAATGCCACTAATTTGATAGTATTTATGTTGCTTCATATGACATTAGTAAATCAGGCTGAAGGTTTTAATTTTTTGGCAGGAACAATAACGGTTGTAAGCAATTCAGGTTTATAGTACAGCAATGTGTTTTAGAGAAATAGGAAAGAGACTGTAATTGCCCTGTGTGAATGTTGATGCATTTGGATTAGGAAGCATGAATTGGGCAGTTTAGTGAGATGCCAAGCCATCCCTTTCAGCAATTGTTCCTATACTGCTCCCTTTAGATGGCTGACACAACATCAGAAAGGCCTTGGAACTGCCAGTTTTATAATCTGCTGTTCATTCATGTCCTGGACTACTGCACCCCAAATTTCAACATGGTCATGTAAAGGAAGGAATTTAGGGACCAAAAAAAAAAAAGATAAGGTGGAGAGTTAATGGCAGAGACCATATTCAAATGAGTGAGAACTGTTTTGACACTGAAAAAACCTAATAATTCATTTCAATGCAGAAGATAGTGAGCAGGGACTGAGTTACAGTCTTGGTTATAACATTAGTTCTGTGAAAGCAGGGAGGGGTCAGATGCTTGTAGAAAAAATAACTAGTTGTTCGCACCCAAGTTACAGGCAATGGAAAAGAAAGGAATAGCTGTGACTAGGCCAGACAACTCTTTTAAGATGTTGTTGAGTGGAGCAGCAGTGCTGTTTGTTCTGCTTCCCAGAGCAGGAGCAGGGTCCTTGGGGAATTCTATTCCACTCACCATTGCTGCTGCTGGTCAGATCAGAAAGCAGCAGCACCAGTGTTTGTAGACAGAATCATAGTCATGGAATGGTTTGGGTTGGAAAGGACCTTAAAGATCATATAGTCCCAACCTTCCTGCTGTGGGCAGGAACACCTTCTGCTAGACCAGGTTGCTCAGAGCCCCATCCAGCTTGGTCTTGAACACTTCTGGGGTGGGGCATCCACACTTCTCTGGGTAACCTGTTTCAGTAAAGAAGTACTAAAGAATATTAGAGAACTTCTCATAGTAAAGAATTTCTTCCTAACATCTAAATCTAAGTCTAACATCTAAATTCCTAACATCTAAATCTACCCTCCTTCGTGTTAAAGCCCTTCTCCCTTGTCCTATCACTGCATTCCCTTGTGAAAAGCCCCTCTTCATCATTCTTTTAGCTCACTTTAGGTACTGGGCCTCTGCAACAGGGTGTCCCTGAAGTCTTCTCATCTCCAGGCTGAGCAGCTGGGCTGTGGTTTCTTGAAGTGTGTATCTGCAAATTAAGACTCAGTGAGAAGCAGTGGAGAGTTTCCTCCTCCCACACTCACAGTGAGTAGCCAAGCTCTGAGCTGACCCTTAGCGTTCAGTCCCTGCTGATGGCACTCCCTGCAAGGCCAGACAAACACCTGGGCTGCTTCTCCCTTTCTCCTTCCCACCTCTCTGCCCCCTTGGGCACCAAAGCCTGCAGTGCACCTCTGCTGGGCAGGCACACACAGCAGCATCTCACAGTGCTGAGCGATATCTGCCCTGTTGGGTAACAGCCAGATGGGGATGCTCTCCATCTGACCCACCTCTATCCAAACCAAGCAATTCCAAAAGCATGGGGCTATTTTCAACACGTAACTGGAGTTCTAGTTTAACAGATCTTGAACAGGCCTCACCCTCAAGGGTCCAAGTTTTCTTGAAAAATGAAGAACAACTTGACGTTTCCTGTAACTACTTTTCTTGAACATGCAGTGCTCAGTGCATCCAAAATAATTTATAATAATTGTTGGAAATATTTACTGTGGGCTTGTGAATTCTTAAGCATGTTTTACCTTCCCAGTGATGGAGGTGCTGTCTTGTACTTCTCTCTGTCACTATGTCAGTGTTGTGTAGCTGAATTATATTCAGTACAAACATGAATGACAGCCTTTAGCTATGTGAAAACAGACTGTCATCCAGAAAGAAAGTTCTCTTTGCTCTGAGCCAGATTTTAAAACTACTTACAGAGTGTATTTTCTGATTCACTTGAGTGGCTGCACAGTTATACCCTTGGTGAGACTTAATTTTCATAAACATCTCCAAGAATAGTAAATTATTCATTATCGAGACCTTTTCATTAGGCAGCTGACATATTATCGGCTCTTGTCTCTGCTGTGATGAGAGATAAATAGAAGTTTATTACACCAGGAATGAGAAAAGAATAGTTGTTTGGCACCTAAATTCCATTTAGTACTATAAATACTAAGCATCTTTCATAACCTATTATTAGAAACCTGAGTTTGAGATTCAGGGCTATACGTTCAGCTCGAGTGATTTACACTTTCTTTTCCAGCTTTAGTCATGATAGCAACTGTTAATTCTACCTAAATGAACAGTATTAAAACAAACCAAAACAAATCATATCAGAACAAAACATGACTGTTCTTTCTCTATGAACTATTGTAAAACAGGAAAAATTTATTAAAAGCATCGGGATTGCCATCATCTGAATCAGTCCACATGTATTCCAGGTATTACCTTCCTGGAAATGGGTAATCAAGGTGAAAGTGTGTAACATTCAACAGCACAGAACATGATATTCATTAGTAAGAGGTTGATTTATCTGGCGAACTTAAGAAGTTGAGAGAAATAAAACAATCTAAAAACAAATTTAATGCCTTCAAAATTAAATAATTTTGCTTTTCCTCTTTTAAATTAAAAAAACAAAAACAAAAACAAAAACCAAATTATCTGTTTTGAACAAACTTAAAGGATATCTTAATTATTAAGCTTTTTTAAACTATACTTTTAAAAATTAAGCCAAGCTGTATTTCAAAAATATGTGTTATTTCAAAATAAGAAGTCAATCTGTTTCTGCCAAAATATGGAGAAATAAATTTAAAAAAAAAGAAATACTTTTTTTGATAAAAAAACCTGCCCAATTTGAATAGAACTCATATTTATTCTCTATTAGTCTAAAACTGCCTTTTTTCAGCAAATATGCTATTCCTGACAAAAAAATTCAACAATCTCTATTCCTATTCCCCTGCTTCATATTTCTGTCAAAATTAATGATCATATCCTACATTTTGGTGCCCTCCCCAGATTATGGGCCTTCCCTAATGAGCTGATCTGATTTATAGCAGGCTGATGATCAACAGCTTGGGGCAGAACATAGCAGAAATCCCTTGGGAGTTTTCAAATTGTCAGACAGATGAAGAAGACTGCTTGTAGATTGTGTTTATGACTCCTATATTATTTTTAGGAACTGTCACTGACAAACCCTCATAGTAATTATGTCTCTTCCATGTTTATCTTTACAAAGAAATATAAGTAATTATTGCTTTACAAAAGTGTATCTGCTATAGCTTCTCATATTAAAATATTGTTTGAGCATTTTCAATACACATCTCTTTGCCCTCTCATTATTCTTTCTTTCAGCAAGAACTGGTTTCCCCTGAAGGTAATATCCACTGTGTGGGGGAAAAAAGAGCTATTTTCTATATCTCCTGTAGATTATGGGCCCATTTCATTAAAAAATAATCACATAAACCAATCAAATGTTCTGAAACACTGATAAACTTTGGAGTCTCTAAGAATGGAGAGAAAGATTAACCACCCAAATGTTATTTTACATATATTTCTTTGAATAATCTTTCATAATTATTATCAATTAAAAAAAAAAAACCCAAAAACCAATAAATAAACCCAAATCCCCCAAAATAACAAAGTAGGAATCTTGGACCCAGGTTAATCCAGAAGATTTAGCTTCATTTACTTCATTTGATGATTTCAATGTGAATGAGACCTGTGAATAGCTTTGCTGAGCAAGGCTTCTTGATTGAAGTTCAAAAGATTTTGAGCTTTTAAGGGATGGACATTCAAATACAGCAAAGGGTGGAAAACAGACACTCAACTTGATTTCCAGAAGTGGGAACTTCTGAGGTACTTCTGATCTCATAGGGTGGATTGAGGTAAAGACCTCAGAGAATCTGGTCCTCACTGTAGACTTCTCTTTCAAAAATCAAATGTATCTTCTTGTCATACTTTCAACATTAAAAAGTAATAATCATTCTCCTAAACAAAAGTAATTTGGAAGTCATTTTACACATGCAGTTTCCATCTTGTGGTTGGCAGAGCTGCTAAAAGCAATGTCAGTGGATTCTGGAAAACACACAAAGAGTATTTCAAAGCCCATAGCCCAACTAGTGCCCTCACCAGGATATCCAAGCAGGAACACCTACCGACTGTATCTTGTCTTTGAATCAGATCTCAAATACCTGCTTATATCAGCCAAAAGAAGAAAATAATTTTAGACTAAGAAATGGAAGTTTAATATTCTCCTTTCAGTGACAAGAAAATACTGCATTAATCACACTCAGTTGATATTCTCTACATGCACAGAAAAAGAGGAGGTTTGAAAATCCAGTCTGTACTAACAGAAATGACATTCAGCTACTGATAAGTCTTAATGTGTTATCCTGGTACCATTCATTGACTTGCCATTGCAAATATGCAGAGGTAAGTCAATGAATATGCACTGGGGATGGACTTCACCATGGCTGGACTGTGTCTAAATTTTATTGCTGACCCTCTGGATTTTCTGAGGGGTTTTTTTGTGTGTGTGTGCATGCATGTGTGTTTGTTTGTTTCTTTTTGGGGTTGTTTCTGGTTTTGTTATGTTGTTGTCTTGAACAGTTAGAGATGCTTTTTCTGGTTTATTATTTTTAGTTAGGTATAGGTCTTTAAAAACAGTTGGCTACAGTAAGGACTGATATCATCCTGGATGGTATTTATTTCAAAGTGTTTGGCAATTCTCAAAATAGACTGGCAGTAATTCAATTCCAAAAGATTTATAATACCTTGAAATTCAGTTTAGTCAAGGAGACTTCAAGATACATGTTTGATAGAACTGCAGCAAGAGTACAGCTTACTAAATGAAGTAAACACAAGAGCTAATGAAGGCTCTCAAATGTAGGTGAAATGTTGCAGTCTGTATAGGAGCATCAAATTTTGAATATTACAGGCAGACCAGCTTTGTATTTCTGAAGTTTAAACAAGGACTACAATAAAATTTTCTTTATTTTGTAGACTGACAGAACTCTGCAAATAATTTTGCTGATTAAGTCTATTTTCTCTGACACTAGTACCAGAAATCTTTTATGTACTCAAGAGGCTTTTGAAATGTTATTTCTAGTTGGAAACTGAGATTAAAAATGTCACTCAACAGCAGCAACAACAGAAGCTATTGCATCGTCTGGATGGTACAGATTATTGCTAATGGAATACAGCAGGCAAACTTTCACAGTGTGATCAGTACATTTTATGTGGTAGAAATGAAAAACAACGCTGCTCTTGTTCAATAGCTATTCTTTTGGAAAGACTTGTCTGTTTATGAAGCGGAAAATTGCCAAGTAGAAATGCCAGTAACAGTGAGTGGATGACTTTTAAAGTTTTATTCCACACATTTTTACAGACTCATCAGACTCAAAAGTGTCCTTTTACACAGAAGAGAAACATAATTGTCTTCACTGCTCAAATTACTGGTCTTCACTGAACATGAAGGGAGCAGGTATGGTCATCATTCACTCAACTGGCAACTTGACAACTGGACAACACAAATGCCTCTTTCTGACCCTTCCATCAAGAAGATTAGGATGGTTCATGATCCTTTTTTCTGCATATGTTTTTCCTAGTGATAGCAATGATTAGAGAAAGAGTCATGTTTCAAAGGTTGATTGGACATGATTCTTTTGCCAGTACAATGCAATAGATCCAACATACGTACAGCAAGCCTGAAACTAATGCTGTGCAGGGCTGTCTTTTCTTACCAAACTCAGTGTATGGAAAAAGGGGAGAAATAAAGGAGACAGAATAAAAACCACATTGTTCACAAAGTTGATTTCAATACTCACTCTAGGCCTTACTCAAAAAATTATTTCAAAGTCACTATCAGACAATGAATATTTTTGCCCATTTTGTTGATCTTATGCTAGTTTGTACAGCTGCTGAAAATCCTTCAGAGGTAACTCAAAGTGTGTTTTAGACATGATTATTCTCTCTGATACTTGAACACACAGGAATGTTCCTCACCTTCATACCTGTGTTTTCAGATGCTAAGGTGCAGCTTGGTTATTCCTTCCTTGCTAACTTTTTTCCTGAGGCACAGACAGCTCCTCACTGAGAGTTCAAGCATTAACATTCCATGTGCAAGGAAGGGGAGCCTCTGGGGCCAGGGAAATGCTTTTTCTGCAGTGACAGTGGACAATTTTGCTCCACAGTGGGATTCAACTCACAAAATATTTTAGTCCTTTGAATTCCTCCCTATCTAAACAGCTGGTGTTACTGTGGATGCTCTAAAGTATCTGAGACATAGACAAGGATGGCAACTGTGATGCCAAATGCAAGGGAGACCAGTGCCTTTCTGGGGATGTGGTAGGAAATCAAATGGGATAACACAGGGCTTCTAAAATGAAAGCAGAATCTAATATTTTAATTTCTAAGTCACTCTCTGGTTTTCTAAATTGGAACTATTCATCCTGAACCCTTCTGTCATTCCCATTCTAAGCATTTACAGGTATGCATTTAGATGTATCAACTTTAGTACAGCTAAAGGCCCAGGGGGTTCTAGCATGCCAGATATTATCAGTCAGAGTTGTTAATATTCAAAATCTTTGGATGCTGTGCTGGTCTGTGACTTCTTTTGGGATCTTTAAGCCTCTGTTTTCTTCTCAGTAAGCATTCACAAGAAACTGTGGAGAAGATCACTTAGTTCTGCTCAAAATAGTTTAATTTAACTTTTTAAGTCTTCAGCACAGCTTAGATGCAATTTTTGTCCCACCAGAGGTAAACAGCACTACCTTAGCTCGGCTGGTTAGATTATGATGCTAATAATGCCAAGATTGCACTTTCAATCCCAGTATGGGACATTTGGTTAAAAGTTGGACTTGATGATCCCGCTGGTGCCCTTTCAAGTCAGAATGATCTGTGATTCTCTCTCCTCCTATGTGGAAGTGCCACAGGGACATTTTTCTATCTCCCTAGTTGAAGAGGAATTATATTTCTTTCATCATATCAATGTCATTGTGCTTTCTTTGCTGTTTGACTTTGCTTTTAATATGTGAACTTTCCATATTTCTTATCTTTTAATTCTTCATTATATTCTGGTTCTAACTGCTTGTGATTAACATGGAAAGAAGAGATGACAGAGAATGTCTTAGTGAGTGTAACAGATTTCTAAACTCTAGCAAAGTGCTGGTTCCAGCTTCTTTTTAATGAATAAAATAATAAAAAAATTAAATATCTTTTTTTCTTTTCTCCCCTTTCTGCATATTTAACCTTTAAAATTCAAAATTCTTTGTAAAGGAAACAGAATAATAATCCATAAACTACCAGAAATAGCCAGTTTCAGACATTTGCCACATCCTTGCATCAAATGAGTTTTTTGTCTGATTGGTTGCACTCTCTGAAACCTACCTACAGCCCAGCTAAGACCAATATCACATAGGCTGCAAAAAGTATGGATTAACTCTATCAGTACAAACAGAGTGTAGAAAATGTCTTTCTTGACGTCACTAAATTGTTGCATCCTGTGAATAAAACCACTCCTGCCTTAACAGTGGCAGGAAAATAAGATCAGATCCTCAAAGTGCTCGGAAAGAAGCTTTCTGTTGGTTTGCAGAAGGCCCAAGAGAGTTGTGTTTCCATAGTAACTACGAATGTTTTTTGTGGGTTTTAAGCCATTCCTCCCTTGCCTCATGACTCTCTCATATCTGCTCACATATGCCTGGTACCAGGATACAGTATCCCAAGCTCTAGAGATAAAAGACATGGCATTCAGGCAAACTGAGATTATTCTTGTCCTGCTCCTAACAAATTTGCAAGCCACCAATGGCCTTTCAGCCTGGCAGTCACAGACCTTGACCCTTGCAGGATGCTTACAAAGGAAATGGGCATCAGCAAGAGAAAGAGTTTGTAAAGACAGCCACAGAGGTTGGATGAGGCATTGAAATGTCTGAGGGCTTTTCCCTTCATGGACAGGGAATATGAAAATCAACCCCTCGCAGATTAAAGAATAAAATAAAATCACTAGAACAGAAGAAAACTTGGAAAACAAAATTTCAGATTGCACTTTCAAGAAAGGCAGGATTTGGTCTTTTGGGATATTTTTAATTTATGTGCTTGCTTTAAAAAGCACATAGCCTGTAAAGGTGTTAATTCAACATAACACATTCTGTCTCATGAGATTTATTTAAGTGAAAATGTCATGCTGGTTACATTCAAAATAAGATTTAATTATAACTTATATTTTTTTAAAATTAGTTAGATCACTTTGATGTTTTCTCAACTACAGGCCTCTGTAAAATATGCTGTTAGAGTTCTGTATTTTTGATTGTCACGGGCCATTAGGGCCTATCCATATGTGCAAACCTTCCTCCTTATCATGACACAGAGAAAAGATGTGTGCAGTAAAGCTACAGTGAAAATCCAACCACGACCCAGGGATGCTTTGAATTTGAAAATGAAGATTGTTTGTGCTCTGACCGAAAAGGGAGGGAAAGATTATGATAATGAAAAAAAACCTGGGGTGTCTCCTTCTCATACCTGACCCACCATAAACCCAAAAGTAATAAGATTTTTTTTCCCCTGAATAATTTATACTATTTAGGTAGCAGAAGCAGGGAGCTGATGAAGATTGACAGGAGATAGCTCAGACTTCAGGCATTCAATGAGAAATCTCTCCATTCAGGAATAGCCACCCTTCATTCCCCACACAATTAATGGAAAGAAGATGGCAATTCATCCATCATAAAATGTAAGTTGGGGTGTGCCTATTTTAAGGTGAAATACATCAAAAATTTTTGTTACCTTGCTGTGGGTGGTGTGAACTTTGCAATAAATCATAGGACAGAAAGGACTTTGCAAATTTGTCATCATTCTGGTTTTTTTAATTTTATCTCATATACCTAGGATGTAAAAGCAAACTGAAGGTATTTGCTCCCAATCGCACTCAGTGGAAAAGAGAGATGAATCCAAATATTCTTCTTGTACAAGAGATTTTATGTTTGGTATTGCCAGCCAACTGGAAAAGCAGAATGATATCTGCTTCCCTTACTATTTGCTTGCTCTTATTAGATCCATCGAAGAGATGATAATGATTTTTTAATGACAAGGAGAAAAAATGTTACCTGTGATTCCAGAATGAAATATTGTGAAAGAAGAATGAAGAAAAAACATAATAAACCAAATACCAGAAGACCCAAAACACCCACAAATCCATCAACTTTCCTCATCAGGAGATCAAGAAGCTCCTACCTTTTGTCCTGTATGTGTTTGATTAAGGTCGCACTTTCCTGCAATGTAAGATGCAGACTAGGATGGTGTTTTTTCTGTACAAAATTAACTTGTGCAGGTGAATAACTTTAGTCCACAGATCTAGGGGAGGCCATCAAGGACCTTGAGACCTGTCCACACAGCCGCAAGTTACCCAAGATCCTTGTGATTCTGGTTACAGGAAATTGTTTTCTAAGCTCAAGATGAGAAACCAGGAACATGTGAGTGAGGCAGCCCTAACAGGATACTGGAGAGCTTCTGGCTGTCACTGGAGCACCAAACTATTCTGCCCATCACTGGAGCACCAAACTATTCTGCCCTTGGGACTTTTTCCAGTGGCAGCTAGTCTCTGACATTTCAGAAGAAAACCAATTTTCTCTGTCTCCCAAAAGCAAAGTTAGACAACAAGCAAGACAATAATATTTCATTCCACTGCCTACAGGCAAAAGTAGATCTGGGAAGTACTCAGTGAACTAATGAAATACTGCTATGAACAGAGTGTAACAAACTCACCATGTTTTGTCTCCTTTCATCCCCCTTTTTAGGAAGCCAAACAAATTATCTTATCCTGATAATGTATGGTTTAATTTCAAGGTCCTATCTCATCCTTTTCCTGTCTCACAATCTCCCCGTGAACAAATGACACTCCAAGTTTCCATGATTTAATCTCTTCTAATGAAATAATTCAAGTTCATAATCTCCATGAGTATCTGGGACCTTCTTACAGAACTTCCCTTGCTGTTAGAGTTCTTCTAATTTTCAGTTTAGAAAGTTTTGTTCCTAGAACATAGTTCTCCAACTTTACTTCTTCCTATTATCAGCCCCCAAAATTAAGCATCTACCTCTCAGCCGTCATTTCTTTCCAGCTTCCCCAAACTGTGCTCTTTTAATCAATTGAAAATAGATTCCTAATTTCCATAACTATTTCTCACTGTTCTATTTGTTACTCTCTTTTTTATTATAGGTGAGAAAAAGTGCAGCTTTAAAAGTGACAGATAAGCTTTAGACAACCCTACCTTATGGAATTAAATGAACCCTGGGTGAGACAAATGATGCCAGAATAAATGAAAGGTGCACGCAGATTTAAACTTCAGGATATTTTGGTCTGTGCTCTCTGTAAACCTGTACAAAAGAATTATTTCAGCAAGACTCATCTGAAGATTTTCTGCTAGGAAACACATTCTAGAGAGACAGAAATATTGATAGATTCTAACAGTAAATTCTAGTGACATCCCATAGGGCTATGTGGCTGTGCCAGGTGTCAGCCAGCCTTCAAGACATCCTCTCACTTGGCCTCTGTGGATTACAATGTAAGAGCTGAAGCTGCTGACATTTATCACTTTTGGTTACTTTCGTTATTAAGCTGCTTCTTCTTTTATTAGCCTCTTAAAAAGAAGGGGGAATTAGCTATAGCAGTTGTAGCTCCCCATGTGCATTTTTAGGTTTGAAGCTTTTGAATATGTCCTACAATTTCCAGTGCAACGTGTTTGCTGTTTCGAGACCGCTTAGCTGAAAGGAGTGTTAAGAGCTGATGCTTTGATGCCTTGATGAAACAGATTGCAAAGGTATCTGCTCTCAGCTAAACAGGGAAATTATTACAATTTAATATTAGTTAGATGAGAGGAAAGTTTGACATTACAAATGCAAATAATCCTTTTGAACAGGAACATACGGAGAGAGAGTTTCAGGTCTCGTACTAAATCCACACATAAAAATCCCAGAAGTTTATTTGCCACAGAAATCCACCACTGATATCCAAAATGCCTCATGTTATAGTGCACCTGTTCATTCTGTGCTGGGTGAGGTGATACAGTCAGGATCACATGCCCAGTGTATCTCCAGGCTTCCACAGGACAGAAGAGGAGCTCTCCATAAGCACTCTTTTGCTGTGTTTGGAAATTGTCTTCTCCATTTTGTGTACCTTTGCATTTCACCCCCAAAATTTTAATAGATAGTTTTTAGTGACACCAAGCAAGTATTTTTAGAAGGTTTGTCAAACATTTCTGTTCCACTAGAATAACCTTCTGCTCTCTATCCCATTCACAGGCCACTGGTGGCAAAAATACTTACAGAGAAGAGAGTTTAAAGGTGAACAGGTTTTCTATTTAGGTCAAAGCAACAAAAGAAATCTCTAAGGCTGTGCTAGTACTTCCTACTTTCAGGATCTTGTGCCTTTCTTCTGGCTGCTAATGGTCACATTTGACAAAGAGGATGGTGCATGGCAGTGAGTAAAGCATTTTAAGGAAAAATACCCAACCCTCTACTTTTGCCCTTGAGTTGCTGAGAACAGTACAGCTGACTAAAATACTTCTAAAACTATCCCATTCACACTCCAATTTCTCTGTCTTTGTAATGAAATTGGTGCATAAGGCAGCAATATTGTGTATCTTTGCTGCTCAGGAAGAGAGTCTGAGCCATCTTTGCTCAAGGAAGTTTCTCCTAAAGAAATCTATTGTAATAGCAACAGCCTTGCACAGTGGTTTCACACAGTTTTTACCAAATTATTCCTTCTGCCACCAGTTATTATTCTGCTCCACCTGTGAGGAATAGAAAGTGCTGCTCTACCCATTAGTGAAGAAAAGGCCTTGGGGTGGATAACACCTCCCTCTGGAAGCCTGAAGCCTGACCGCAAAGAAAGACAGTTTCCTATGGTTTCCAGAAATGCCACAAACCCAGAGGGTTACCATGCACACTGGAAAAGCAAGAATGAATAACTGAAATAGAAGAAACAAGGGAGATTTCACTGACAGAAACTGCAGAAGAATCATTCTCTGTGTCAAAAATTAGTTGAAATAAGGGTGATTGTCCAATAGCAGTGTAGCACCAATAATAGGTAGCATTCCTGGAACATCTTTCATTGCAAATTACTGAGCAGAACTATTATGCAAGCAAGAGCTAAATGCTACAGAATTGTGTATTTGTGATGTGCTATATTTTCTATCTAGGGAAAGCTTTATTTAATGAAAAAATCTGAATATTGCAGGTGGTAGTTGGGGGCTGTTTCCTGTTGTCAAGAAATACATTTCTATTATGAAAGCTCCCAGTGATATTTTTTTTTTTTTTAAATATTAAATCAGATGAGGAAAGAAACGTGGCATTTGATGATAGGCTAAAAGCTGCTACTCAAAATAGCTCAATGGATTTGCCTGAATAAAAATAAAATTAAAAAAAAAAGCTCCATACTTGGCCCCGCATTTACACCCTCACTTTATCATATGCTTTTTGTGTGCTTCATTGGAAAGCTGGTTTTGGTCTTAGTCATTGATCTTACCTTAACTGCTTAGCATTATGGTGGATCTCTGCCCAGCAGTTACTCTAAAACACTACAAATCAAGCAGCAGTTTGTTATTTTTGTGCATTAAGACAGGTCATGCTCATCTGGGATGCAATGGAGGAGTAACCAGTGATAAATGTGTAATGCAAAGCAGGCTAGCATTAATGGCAAGGGAGAGAAGGGGAGAAACAGAGAACAGACTCCTATCACAGTGGGCTAGAGCCATAATCCAGGGTGTTGAGTAATCTTTTGACTAGCCCATCTCATCTGAATGTAGGTAATTTTCTTAGATGACAGCGACATGAAGTGTTTAATAACTAGTTACGTATCATGACTTAAATAGCCCCATTCCTCACTCGTGTGGCTAATGAAGTTAATTACTGCCTTCCATTTGCACCCAGTTGAAGGTGGCAGTAATGATTTCAGCCCAAGACCTGATGCTGAGACGCTCACACTGAGGCTACATCAGATCAATGTGGTCCTTATGGAAATGACAGGTTTTGCAAATAACATGAAAGAAGTTGTAAGTGTCTCCTTCTCAGTTTTTATCAATAGTAAATGGTCAAACATTACAGCTGTACTCAGATTCCTATGAATTATTCCTATGAATAAATTGTCATATAAGTGTGTCTCCACAGGCCTGATGGAAAGAATACTGAACAGAAAAAGAGTTTTCCACTCAGGCCAGTAGTTCTTTAGATTAAGCATTTTTGTTTTACACAGATCCTCAAAACTACCTTTAAAAAACAAAACAAACAAACAAAAAATAAACAAAAACCCCCTTCAAATAATAGAGCAGTTTTTCACATAGAGAGAAGTAATTTGGGAAATATGTTACTGTTAATTCATTTTTAAACAAGTTCAGAAGTTAATTTTGTCATTGGGATTCAAGCGGAATTTAGATTACGATGTAAAATTTTACTTGTAGTGTCTGCAGCGGATGCAGATTTGGATCCCCACCTGTGCCTCCATACACCTCTTTTGTGAACCTTACACAGACACAGGTGGGAGAGAGGCTCCAAGGGGCACAGGGAATCAGTGATGTTGTGACCTTGGTGTTTTACGTGGCTGACCCTTGGTGCCTCTGTGTGTTGGCAATCACAGCTGCAATGATCAGTGAGATCCCTGTGCCTCCCAACAGCAGCACGGACAGCTGGCCCTGCTCTGCAGGGATGGACATGGATTCAGATCCTTAGGAGTGTTGCAGAAAGTAGCTTCAGATTTTAAAAGAAAAACATGATAGGAAAAAAGGCTCTGTGACATTATAACACTGCCTCCTAATGTGTTTGTTTCCCATTCATCCTGGGAGAGAAACATTGAAATGCTTCAGATATTTTCAGAGGAAGAACTGCTTTCTGAAGCCTGAAGAGAAAAAGAAATTAGATATAAGACTTGTGGTGGCTTCCTAGGCCTGAGGAATATTTTTCTGCTCTTAGTGTTACATTTTGCAGTGAGTAGTGCCCTTGTCTCATCGTCCTGTTCTCTACCAGTTTGTTGCTATTGCCTGAATCACAATCAGCAAATCCTGTAAACATTGTAGGAATGTTTCACCCTCAGAGAAGATTGTAAGGTGAAATTCCTTTATGTTTCTGAAGGACTTTAAAATCTCCAAAATGAAAGTTCCAGTGAAGCACAACACTGCCTTCTCCTTGGTAAAAATTGGGGTCATCTGCAGCTGAGAAAGAACCCCACAGCTTTGAAATGGAGAAGAAATACCAGCACCAAGGAAAGGGTACATACTCAGGCCTGCAAAGTTGTCATTCATCTCCTATGGTTCCTGATTTTTATTAAGTTGAACCAGTCCAAATGATGAAGTTCATTCTGGGTCAACATCTTTCTGCATTCCTATTTATGTCCCAGATTTTATGTCAAGGTTTTACATTTAGCATTCCTTGTTGAAAAGGAAAGATCCTTCTTCCTTAGGGCTGCTTGGAAAACAATTGTGCAGCCTGTGTAAATTATGGCAGTGCAATATAAATTGAGACTTTGGGCTCTTAGCTTTTCCAAGAAGATCTCTTTCAAAGATGTGGCCTGCATCCTCTGCGGCTATTTATCCTCATTCTTCAGCACTTTCACAGAGAAGTGGTCTAATGGAATGACACTAGAAGCATATCTCATTATATCTACATATATTAAATATAACTTGGAAACCCTCACATGCCATTAAGTGCTTCTGCAGCTTCTGGAAGTGTTCAGGCTCTCTGGTGGAAGCAGTTTGGTCTGTTTCCACTGGTTTCATGTGAGGGATCTGAGTCCTGTACAAAACGGAGCTCAGATCATCTAATTGCTGGTGCTGGACCTGCCTGTCCTCCATATCTGTGCTAGTGTCCTAGCAGCACCCCTTAGTTACAACTTTTTTTAATGATCTCATATACAGAAAAGAAAAAGAAAAAAAAGAATGAAAAAGAAAAAAATCTTGCTTATGAGAATTCTTATGAGCAGTTCTGGAAAACATCAATTCAATTTTGATTCTGTGGTTTAGACTCAAGTTCCCCTTGCTGTATAATTGATGTAATTTTGCTTTAAGATTCTATTGTTAACTTTATGATTCACTTTTAGAGTCTGGATTGCAATAGAAAATGTATTGATATATGCATTATAAAATGTTTTAAACAGTGAGAAAAAAGAACACATTATCTTTTTTAAACCATCTCTTTTTAAACTACAAGATCCCTATTTCTCATTTATGCTAAAGCCCTTTTATATTCCTCCAGCTGTGTCAACAAGGCATGAATTGTGTATTAATTACATTTATATAATTTTTAGTACAAATAAATACAAATAAATATAAATATTCAAATTTTTCGCCTTCTTTGGGCTTCAAGTTAGAGACATTCATTCTGTGATTGCTCCAATTTTTTGTTTATAGAGAGGAATAAAAACAGCCAGACTCCATAACTTAACTGCTTTTTAATCTAATAGAGCTCATCAGCACTCACAATCATTAAAATACAGTACAGTGTGATGTCCCCAGAACATCGCTCTTCAAATATCAAATATTTAGTTCCCACAAGAGCAATGAGCACCATATGTTTTTATCTCATTGTCTTTATAATTGTACTTTAAAATAACAGTATTTCCCTCTGTTTGGGCATATAAACATAAAGTTATATTTTTCTAGCTTGAACTTCCAGACCCAGTCCCATCCAGAAGTGAACAGATACATAAAAATGAATGTGCTCTGTTACAAATCTCAAGCAGGGTTCCTCCTTTTTAGAAAAGGGAGGGAAAGCAGATATATATTGATATAAATATTACCTCTCTGTTTCAGTAGTTTTCTAGATGTTGCAACTTCAGCAGTCCTTGTCAGAATTCAGGGATCTATATGAAATAGTGAACTGGACTATTAACATGTGTATTTCTTACTTTGATGAAAGAAGATGGACCATTTAGAGATGGTGCCTGTTACCTTCCAAACCAACAAAATTACATGGACTCTGATAAGTCCTTCCACAGGTTCACCTCGTTCATTTTAGAGCTCAGAGGAAATGCCTGACCTGCTGGTGAGAGCTGTCACCATAGAGCCACTTCAGTGGGCTCTAGAAGGAAAATACTCCATTAATTCAGACTCAGTAGTTAAGATATGTAACAGAAAGTTGATTTCCCCACTAATAATCAGCTCATTTTTCTAGAAAATGGACTATTTACACATGGTCCATTGCCAGCATATTGCGCTGATACTTTTGGAGATGTCCAAGAGATGAAGAGAAAGATCTTCTATTAAAATTTCATGTGCTATGTTCAGTGGAGGCAAGGAAAAAAAGGCAAAGCTGCAGGAAACAGCAGTGTCCAAGACTATAAGAGAAAACTGAGAGGAGAGACATGTTTGTTTGGATACTGACAAATCTAGGTGTTCCACTATAAACGTGGAATCAGATATGGAGAGACGGTTTTTTTCAAAAAAATATAAGGGTAGTTTAACATTTTAATTATTAATAGGAATACTTTTAAGAATAGAGTGATTGCAGTTAAAAATTTTTACAAACATCTCTGCAAGTTTTAATTCTTCCCTGTGTTTTTGTTTAGGCAGCTCCACTGGAGACCTCACTGGCTCTTTGGAGAAGCATGTACAAGAGACCATGGAGAAGGGTTATGAGCTCAGGACTAGGTAGGGTGGCTTTGAAAGTTGATACTCCTGTGAAAACTGCAAGAAAGTCAATCTAAGCTTACACACATGTTCTGGTGTTACTGGTATCAGCGGCAGCTTGGAAGAACACGATATCCAGAGAACTGCCTCCATTCACAATAATGCACTGAGCACAGAGTGGTGCTTGGCCAGACTGTGGCACACACACTGAGACATTTTTTGGGGCAGGATCAAGGACACTGGTAATTGGAAAAAATAATTGAAGCCTGTAGTCAGTTGATTAAATACTAGATAGACCCAATACTTTGTTGTTCTGTATGTTCTAATTCCAGTGAACACATTTTAAAAATTTTGGAATGAAGCACTGAAGCACTCATGGAGCACAATTATTTTGGAATATAGTAGCTGAATACATACCTGCCATTTTGGATGACTGATCCTTACTTTTGTTGCTCTTTTTCTACTCAATAAGTACTTTTTGTATAGAATCTCTCTTCAGATGACTCTGAAAAAGGAAATCTTGCATTGGTCTGTGTAAGCAGACCAGAATTTCAATTAAACTTTTTAAGTGGAAAAAGCATTAAGCCTTTATCTACTGTTTCCATTCTTAAGCATAATCCGAGTTACTTATATTCTTTAACTGTACTTTTCAGCAAAATTGTGCTTACAGTCAAATAGGACTAATTCTTTTCGATAAGGAAGAATCCGTATTGAAAATATAAGGTGCAATCATGTAGTCTTGAATGCAAATGCAGTTTCTTAGGGAATTTTTTTCACAAACAGGTTTTATGTCCTGTTGGTGTAGTTGACATTTTAGAAGTGTTTCATAAAGCAAGATTTGCATGCAGTCAGTAGCAGGCATACTGCCACAACCCTTTTCTAGTGTCCTAATTTCTAGCCAAGTACTTGGGCATCTTTACAAAGCATGGTGAAATAAAAGACAAATTATTTGATGAGGAATATAGTGACTTCTGGCTGCTAGGTGGCATTATGAAATAATAGTGGATTGACTCTAGAAAACATACTAAATCTTGAAATTACCCAAATAATAAAGCTTACCTATTTTTGTTTCCAATAAGTGCTTCCTCTTTTAGCTATTTTCCTCAGTGTTATGTTCATTGCCAGTCTATTTCTGGACCAACGGAAAGTTATTTGTATTGCTTTAATTTCAGAAAAGCATTTATATATGCAAATTAAATCTGGAATTTTGTGAAAAGGAAGTTCAGGTCTCTTTCATATTCACACAATAGCATCTAAACATTAATCATCTCTCTGTGCTTTTATTACCAAACCAAATTACATGATACTGAATTAAGTAGGCCTGAAAAGAAATTTAGATAGCTTTCAATGAACATACTCTGTAACAGCAAGATGTTATCATTGGTATTTAAAATCATAGTATGGTAGATGTTGTTGTACAGTTATATCCAATTTACCAAAAGTTTCCCTGTTCATACAACAGGAAAATTATATGGGAGCTGCACCTTAAGGGCTGGCACACTGAACTATTTTAAAAGCTGTTATTGAAAATAACTGGGCTTTAATAAGATATATTGGTTTTGGGTTTTTTTACTCTAACAATTCAGTGAGTAGCATTCACATATGCATAGGCATTCCTAGTCAAATTCTAAAGAAAAAACCCAAAAAAGAAAAAAAAAAAAAGTGATCCTTAAGTACTTAAAATTTCATAACGTAGAGAAATTTTGTCATGAATAAAATCTTTCTTAGTGCTGAAGTTACGAGATTAGGTTTGGTTTGGTTTTGTGGTTTTGTAGGATATTTTTGCATTAAATGTGTTCAGCTTCCATACACTATTGGCTTACCGTGTAACATCATTTCTTGTTGCTTGGCTTAGCTTTAACATTGAAGAACTGTAAGCAAAGCTTTTGCTGTGTAGACACACTTGGTGTGGGTCATTCTGACTCTTCAATAACTTTTCAACTCCCTGATTTCACAGTTTCCACCAAATTTCAACAGGTGACAGCTATCTCAAGGGCAGTACCCAGCTGTGGTTCACATAACGGAGCTATGATCTGTACATCTCCATTCCAGAATGTGGCATCAGCTTTGGAAGAATCTTTTTTTTTAGCTTCATCAGTAATCTGTCTTTTTCATAAGTGAGCTAAAATAGATCCCACTGGAGGACAAAAGATTTCCCCTATTTTTAGAACTTCTCAGAACTTCTCACAGTAACCTGCTACTTCCTGGTAATCCCTGGGTTTATAAAATCCCAGCCTACCCACCATCCAGAGGAAATCAGGCAGACAGCAAAATATCCATCTCAGTGATTTTACTCTATTATATTTAGCTGCTCTGAAGACATGAGTTAGCAGAAGACATAAAAAAAAAAAGAAGTACAATACTGGAGGAAAAACTGAAATAGAACACATAGTTCAGTCTCTCTCTTCTTCATTTCATATCTGTGAGTGGTGGCTTTTGATTTCTGAGTCCATGGTTTATTTCTCCTGTTCTCATCTCGTGTCTATGTCCTGCATCCTTGGCTGACTTGGGGTCTTCTAAACCTGACAAATTGCCAGATCATATCAGATTAAAGTCTTCACTGATTTCACACTCCAGCAAGAAAGCACTCAGTGTCTTTCATCCAAGGATGAAACCCAGTTTTATTTATAGCATTAGTTAGTGTGTAGCCATTACAACCAGCCAGAGCAAAGGCACTTAGTAAAATGCCTTGCTCAGCTGCATATATTTTCTATATTATTTAGGTAGTAAGGGGTAAGAAAAAAGCCCACATAGACGAGAAAGAAACCAACTTCTGCTGTTGCAAATAAACTAAATTTAGTGTCATGCTGTGTTCTTACCAAGCAAAGACTCCTAAGTCCTACAGGACAGATAGAAAATTCAGCTCTACAGCAAGACTTAGCATGATGTAAAACAGGTAAAGACCCTAAGACTATTTCAGGAGAAAATAGGGTGACACGTTATTGTGCTCACAATTTTAGCCAGCCTGTTTACTTTTAATAGTTGTGAAGAGCACCATTTTTTCTTCTACATCTCTATCTTGAGAAGTGACCTTGACACCAGTCAGGCCAAAAATGGCCTTGATTGATTCATCACCACACCTAGACATGGGTGGCAAGAAAGGCAGCAGCTGCTGTGACAACAGTGAATGCTCACATAGGACTGTGCTCATGTTCCTCAAGAAATATCAGAAAAAGCTCCACCAGTGAGACTGACCTGGAGCCCTCAATCCAGAGAGCCAGCAAAAACCAGTGTGATGACTGCAGTGACAGGGCACTCCAGGAGAATGAGGTAACAGTTCCCTTGAACTGCTTTTAGTTAACAAAACTGCTTCTAAGTTTTAATAAAAAGCTAAATGGCAACATGAGGAACATATCACGCCCACCTATTGGCATAAGTTTCCAATAGTCAGTCATAGATCTGACCACTCTCAGAAATCTAAAATCAGTGGAGAAGGACCAGCACTTGCAGCCAACAGCTAAAATAGGTTAAATCTGCCCTAAGAATGCTAATTTCTTCTATTGACTCTAAAGTGGTCCCTGTGTGATGAGCTCAGATTGACCTGCATTACAAACACTTGCAATCAGGTAAAAAGAATCTGACATCAAACTTCTCACTGCAAGAAAGTATAATAATCACAGATGATACTTCCTGTAATTACAAGAACCCGTGAAGCTTTTTGGGTAGTATCTTAGGTGCACATCAAAAGGAGGAGCAAAGTCACAACTGGAGAGAGGTCTTGTACTAATAGTCCACATTAATGCCCTATGATTCTCATTTTTCAAGACAATCAACTTTTTGCTGAGGCAACCTATCAGCTGAAGTGCCACACTGTCATGAAGAACTCAGGACATAAAGTAAAGCAAGCATCACTCACATTAGTCTGCATTAGAGAAAGAATATTTTCATTTTCATGTCTTGAAACAAACAAACAAAAAACCCCCAATCCTGGGTATTTATGGTTTGTTTTCCAAAGAATCTTCTTCCCTTCCTTCTGAACAAGTTTATGATAAGTAGAGGTAGATCCCATATGGCAGGTTTTCTTCTGTAACAATACAGTGAGTTCCTTTTTGAAGGCTATGAAGGTCAAATCTTGCCTCTGCTTTATGTAATGCTATGGTTTTGCTTTCTTTGATTCTTCTGTGCTTTGTTCTACATAAAATATTTTCTGACATGGAGGATGTCTCTGGCACTTTATATTTGCAACAGATCAGCCTCATGTGGTTGCTTGGCTGTCACCTTACATAAGGGGTTCTCTTCACATATGCTGGCTACCTGAGGCACTGGGAGTGCAGGGGACTATGGAATTGGTGACCTTCTGCAAGTTTCCTGATTTATGAGAAAGAACAACAGAATTATTTCACCTATAAATAGTGGTGTTAAGTAAAGTAAGGTAGATCTGGAATTTGTCTTTAGGAAGAACCAATAGAAGAGACAACTGTGTAAATACTTTTGAAAACACTAAAAAAGGTAAAGCTATTACCTGAGATATGGAAATAATGCCTTTTGGACTAATTCAAGCAATTCAATCCATAATGTACTCGAAGAGATGACTAAGAGGTGACCTGATCACTGTGCGTAAGTACCTCAGAGTGAAGAGATTTGTGGTGCTGCACAACTCTGGCATTCAAAAATGGCAACAGGAAAGCCCAAGGCTGGAAGCCAAAGTGAGATGAAATGAGGCTAGAAATCAGGCATACACATTTGTGTGTGTGTGTGTGTGTGTGTGTGTGTGTGTTAGTTGATTGTATTTTGTAATTAACTTTTGGAAATGTTTGTTCAGGAAAGGAGTGAGCTCTATCATTCTGCATTTTTTTAAATCAGGATTGGAAATCTGCCTACAGGAAAGACCAAATTGTAACACAACTTGACAGACATGTTATTTAAAGAACTTCTTGTGTCTGTATTATACAGAATGTTAGTCTAAAATATATTAGTAAGAATGGGTATGAAAAAGCACCCTGCAACACCAGAAAAACCTTACAGTATTTAATTTGATTGTGAATGAGATTATACAACTCAATTAACAGCAATGTTGGATCCCACTTTGGATGGGCTTGGGAGCGATACCTACAAGTGTTTGATGAGGTTATTTCCAGTGTTGTGTTCCTATGAATATCTCCTCAGGTTTCAACAGTAAAACATCCATGAAGCTGGAAACGTTTTCTCTTGAATCATTCAAAGACTGTTGGTAGCAAACACTCATGAACAAGCTAAGGTGATGCTGAAACGCAAATGGGATTTTCCATCCATTCTTATCCTTGATTGTAATCCAGTTCCCAAGGTCCAGTTAAACATGTCAAAAGAGCTGGTTTTGCTCTCACTCCTGTCTTCTGAAGCTGGGAAACCCAAACCTATTTCAGGTTTCCTGCAAGCGTTTGATAATGCTGGAGGACTCTGCATCACCTATGATTTTGATGAAAGGTTACCGCTGCTTTGTAAATGATTCTCAATCCACTTCCCCATTCATTCTCCCACAGATATTTTGCAAGGAAGCAGTGCATAATAAAGGTGCAAGGTAGTCACCTCCAGAATCTTCACTTGCATGTGCTCACCCTCTAGCAGAAGTTTTAAGGATGTTTCCTACAGTTTTTGCAGTATAGAAAATATACACTAGGGTTCTGAGAGCCCATTTGAAGCCTTTTGTCAATATAACAGACACCTGTTAACAGAGCTACAAAATAAACTTGCTAAAAGACAAAAACTGCAAGAAATCCTTGTTGAGTTTTTTACTCATTGCAGGTAAAATGGCCAGACTTTAAACAGTGCTCAAACTTAAGCTGTTTTTCTCATATGGGATTGACCACAGAGTTCTTGAGCAAAGTTGTGGTGCAGCACTGGAGCACTCTGAATCCACTTTGCAATTCCTGTTTTTGCCAAGATCTTTTGGAGGAACTGAACCATCTCATTATCCAGGTCTCCCTGTCTGTTAGTGGGGACTGTATTCCTGCCTAAGAGAGGTATTGTGAAACCAAATTAATTTACGTGTATGGAGTACTTGTACATCAATATGTGCAGAATAGGTGTCGTGTAGAAACTCTTAATGCAATAGCTCTGAGAGTCAGCTCTTTAAATTCCTTAAAATAAAAAGTTGATCTTTTTGTTCACTGCTGTGGACACAAACACAGTACATTCTGTTTTATGACTATCAAGATTAAGATCACAATAATATATAAGCTAGATGAAACACTGAAGAATTTTTCTTGGTAGCTCAGATGGACTCCATCAAGTTGGACCAGAATTGGGCAAAGGTATCCCGAGAAACAGACTACACCAGTCCCAAGAAATTGCTTCCTAAGACAAATTGAACATTCAAGAATGTTCAGTTCCAAGATTCAATTTGTTCTGACACTCATTTTTATTTAGGTGACTTGGAAAACTATCATCACCCAGTATCAACCTGCTGAGGTTTTTCTTGATTTGAGCACTGAAGGTTAAAACAAACAGGGTGGATACCATTGTATCACAGACCAGGCTGAACCAAACATAAATTTTACACTGACATGTCCATGTGGTTTGAAGAAGACAGCAGGAAAAAGAACCTTAAAGGAAAGTAGAAAAATAAGCAATTGAGAGGGGTTCATCCACTTTCTGAAGTAGAATTGGCATTTACCTCACTTATGCTCATTTTTGTTTCCTGAACTTTTTCTGGAACGCTTGGCTTAGTCTTGACCAGAAAATAATTTTAAAAAAGCAGAAAAAATGTTAAGCACTGGAAAATACTTTGAAATGGAAGGATTTTTTCTGGTGTTTTCCACTTTAAAATCTGGTTTAAAAATGACTCCCTTAAAAATACCCTCAGACCTTTTCCCCCGCAAGCCTCCTCTCCCCAGTGTGTCTCTCATCATGGTGTTAAATTCTTTGCTCTGAACTGAGCACCTGACTCTACCTGACATTTAAGTGAGATGCACGCCCACATCTGAAGGCAGGCATTGGCTCTTTGAATCCAGATTTGTCTTTGTTTTATTTACAGAGAATAGAGTGCAGGGAAGATAAAATAATTCAAAGGAATGGTTTATGGGCTACTCTCATTGATTTTCAGCTAACAAAACTAGCAGGTTTTTCTTTGACACAGGTTAAACTTCCATAGAATGAAATTCACTTACATAAAATAGTGCAAACATACCTGCTTTAATGAGACCGATGGTTGGTTGTTTGTTTTTTCTATTTGTTTGTTTTGTTTTGGAAAACATCTTAATTTTGTTCTTTTAAACAGTTAACAGTTCCATTAAATTTTGTATTCAGTGTATTATGCTAAATTTCTTTAAAGGTATTAGTTTAAATTGTGAGATTTTCATGGTTTTTATGGAGATCATATTTGATCAAGTGTAAAACTACTCTTTTAAATGAAGCAGGTTATCTATAAGGTGCCTTACTGAAAGATTCACAAGTGCACCTGGGAGGTTACTCTTTGTGTTGCTTTTTCACCTAAAACTCCTGTTTCGTTGTTGTAATCTAATTTTTGGACTTGTGTTCAGGTAACAATATACTAATCCATTCTCACCGCAACAGTTTCCCACTAAGCTCACTGCATATAGTGATTTAATAATAGCATAGTTTGAACACTTTCCGCATTTGTTTTTGAAATACGTAGACCCGTTCTCATCTATTTTCCTTGAAGGAGTCCCAACATTTCTTCTTATGACATAAATATTTATAATAGGTGCGCTGAAATAGTCTCCAGAAAATACAAAACCAGACATTAATAGAAAAATTTTACACAGATGACAGAAAAATTTTCTCCTTTAAGTGCAGAAGAATAAATTCTAATGTTTTATTCATAAATGGAATTCTTGAGAACTCCTTGTTTAATCCTCCTCCTGTTCCCAGATAAACTGCAGAACCAGGGGCCAATACCACAAACTGCTAAGCACAGCCCGCAGGAAGCTGAGAGCTCTGAACTCTGGTTGACTTGGTGGAAATAAGTTTTAGAAGTGGAAGAAGTTCATTTCTGCTCTCAGATGGATGCTCCAAGAGCCCTTTGAAATCACTGCAGTCAGGCAGACTCCAGACATTAACACTGCATGAGCTCCCTTCCTTCAAAAGATATTTTACATAACATGAAATGAATCAAGAGACCAAAGACTGATGTCTAAGAGAAATGTGTACTTTGATGAAAAGAGCACTTGAGGAAGACTGTCTTGAGCTGCTAATTACATAATGTCCTTAATATTTGTGAACCTCAGTGCCATGAAAACGAAGGATAGAAATACAGTAAGATTAGGGGATCAGCCCATGTTGAGAAAGGTTTATAACTCCAAAATCCTTCTCTCTACAAAGAAAAAGCTATACAAAACCACAGCAGCCAGCCCCTCTCAGCTCAGTGCGTGCTTCAGAGGCAGAGGAATCAGTGCCTGTTTGCAACCACAGGAATGAATACCACACCTTGTTGCTAAGCTATTAAATAGCAGGGAAAGTCCTGCTTCTTCCCTTACCTGCAGCCTGGGAGTAACAACTTCCCACACCTATTTCATCATTATAACCCAAGAACAGTGGTCCAGAGGCCATTTCGTGCAGTCTGACATTGAACAAAGCTATTACCAGCAGAAAAAGCATGGTACAAGTTGCAGGGAAGTCGCTTTACTTACTGGTAACTCTGAAGGCAGCTGTGGGCATCCCTGTCACAATCTATCACTTTCTACTTGGCTTGCCCACCAGTTACCTGTGTTTTCCTGTGACTCGTTTGTAACTGTTCTACTCCTGTTCCTGTAATTGATGGTGAAATTCTTGTGAGAGCAGCCATGGCTGAGTGCTTTTTTTTCTGAAAGTTACAAACAGAAAAATTGCATGAATGAACACATAGATATATTTTTTTATATCTGTTGGTTTTTTTTCTCTCTCTAACTCTACAAGAGCTAGACCTCCAGTCACCAGAAGATATCACCCCCTTGCTTCTGGTTTGCTCCCTTTTACATGTTGGACTCAATGGTCCAGTCTGTCCTCTTTCTAGCAATGTTGTATTTGTAGATTTTTAAATTGTGCTCTGCTTGTTGTGTTCATTTCAAGCTACACTGGTAAAGGAATCAGGCAAACACATATCTGCCAAATGAAAACTTATTTTTGCTATGTTTTAGGTATATAAGGTACTTTAACATCAGACAGATCTGTCATATGTAATCTTAGCCTTATTTATATAAATACAAGTAAATATCAATACATAAAATATGAACAAAATTATATATCAATTGTATATAATTGCATATCAAGTATATGTGCATATATTTGTAGATATACACACAAATCTATCTGTGTAGTTATTTCTAGAGCATTTCCTTCTCATGGTCTGGGTAGGTTTCGCTTTCATTATAACAACACTGAATTCACAAAGGCAGAACTTCTCCCACTGGGAGTCAGAACAGCCAACACAACAAACCAGGAGCATTTTGCTATGAGGTCAAGAAAACTATTGAACAATGCACTAGAATTTCTGAGAAGGTCATTTCTACTAAGGAAATTGCAGCCTATAGAGAAAAAGCCAACTAAGGGGCCTGCAGAGAACAAAAGGCAGTAAATTATAGAGATCCAGCCCCTACCTAAATGCTCTGTCTCCACCTGGGTAGCCTGGCCCAATCTCAGGATCCAAAACAACAAAACCAGAGGATTTAATTTTAGCTTAGGATTTAAATATCAAGGCAAAAACTCAGTTAACAACATATCACAGGTCTATAATCAAAGTCACCTTTGCAAACACGCTAAATATCTATTGCAGCCTATCCATGTTGGCTGCAAAACATCCATTTCCTATGATGTCATTGTTTACACTGGGCCAAAAAAATGACAGAAAATAAAAACAGGAAATTAACCTCTGCTCTGAGGTTGGCTGCCTCTATGGTGTCCTCCTGAACTTACACCATCCACCTTCCCTGTCCCAATGAAGTAGCAGAATTCCTTAAAGCAGTATGGGAGTCTTGCTTCTGCTGATACAGGGCTGACCACTTGTGAAGTGAAAATTTAGAAAAAAAAGATGATCAAACCTCAGTAGGAGGAGCAACATTTAAAAATAGATGTTTGATTCTTGGCAATTCAGTTATCTGCTGTGCTGGCACTCTGAATTGTCACCAGTTAGCAAATGTGAATATTCATATTTATGAACCTTCTACATAGAAAATCCCTTTTCCATCATATCTGTACCCTGCTCATATTTCTGGGGAGAGAAGGTGCTATCAGTCTGCCTTGTAGCTTCTAAAGGTCAATAGGCTTGCAGCTCCTTTTGAGGTTCAGTGAACAGATGTTTTTTATGGAAGTTGTGACTGAATCACCGCCTTCATTTCAGTTGAGATGAGAGCTAAATGGAGGGAATCCAAATTGCATGGAGAGCACTACAGGGGAAAATAGCTGAACACAGAGTGGTCATTTCTCCTGGTGTTCAGCAAAATTTGACAAGCATCACAAAAGTGGTGTTACTGAAAAGGGAAGCACTTGTATGTGGACTGCAGCTTTAGTACTTTAAAGGAGTACAAAAAGTCCCTGATTAAAGCATGGAGAAAATTTACATTTAAAGATGATTTTGATATACAGGGCTGAATCTAAAACAGTCTCTGGTATATTGTAAGGACCATTACCTGTCTCTGCTTCTTTATTTCTATTACTTCAGTTTCAAGTTTCAGTTACCATCTGTGCTTTTAGAGGCACTCAAAGATGCCGCTAACCCATTTAATACAAGACTTTCATGTAGTCTATGCAGAAAGGGATGAATGCTAGACTTTGCTGTGAGTTTGGGGTTTGGCTATTAAAAAGCTAATTTGGGGATTTGGGATGATTTTGACCTAGAGAAGAAAGATCCCTTCAGTAAGGAGCTCATAGTATAGGGCCAGCAGAGACAAGTCTTTTTAACCCAGGAGAAAAAACAGGAGATTCCAAATCTACTGGAAAAATTACCAGGTTGGTATGGGTGTGCAGCTCAACAGCAGATGATGGTGAAGTGGGCTGGTCTCAGCCTGTTGATTATCCTGGTCAGCTACCATGGAATTCCTGATATTCAGTTAAAATTGTTGTCCATTAAAACAAACAAACAAACAAACAAACAAACAAACAAAAACAAACAAAAAAGAGATTAAAAGGTTATAGTCCCTTTGCATCACTCCTGGTTTTCTCTGTATACTCAATAGAAAAAAATCTAAGATATAGTTATGAGTCTATAAACTAAACTTACATTGCAGCTTTCCCAACAGAAGTTCCACAGTTTATTTCCACTGGACACGAGCCCATGCTATCCAAGCACAGCCACTCAGGTGCTAAATCACTGACAGCTCAGCTTTCACTGCTGCTCCTGAAGATGTCTTTTCATTTGTTAGCTCTTGGCTTTCAATACTGCTGCACTCAATTTCTTTTTTTGTGCAAGCATCACTTATCCCCATCTGTTACCTACCTCCCCTCTCTTCACAGTACGCTTAATATGATAGACATTGTCCAAACATGTATGAATACCTCGATTTTGTCCTTTAGAGCTTCATCAAACAAAATGTCAAACAGAAATATAGTCAGATTTTGGAGAATAAGAAGTCTTTTCACCCATTTTAAAGGTGCTGCCTCCCACGCTTATAGGTTTGATACAAAACACTTCAGCAGTGGGCAGAGATGAACAGCCTGACAAGCATATTCCTTTGTATGGAAATATCTTCTGTATGGAGGTTTCTTTCTTGAAGGACCCCAAAATTCCAAAACAATACCAAAGGTGGAGTTTTGCTAATGCTGCAGCGTTGCCACCTTTGAAGTCAAATCAGCAGCCACAAAATTGTAGGTATGAAGGAAAACCCTCTGTTCAAATGCCAAGCTCAGTAAGAGTTTAGACACACACACTGTAGTTTCCAAGGTGGCTCTAGGTCAGGATAGTAAGGTTTAAGCTCACATCTTAAGAAAAGTTAGATTCAGAGCTCACATACAGAGAAGCAGAGGATCTAATCCTTTACACCAAGGCACATGCTGAGCAGAGTTTACCTTTGCTCCTGGTGAACACAGAACTCTACACCTGTGGACCTCTGGCAATGAGTTACTTACTCTGATAGGAGTAAGACAATTAGTTGATGGTGGAATTATGCATCTGTGTGTTTAACCCTCTTATTACCCCAGTCTCCTTATCTGTCTCTTGGACAGGGATTTCAGGAAGGTTTCTGCATTCCTATCAAACTGGCAGCATGTCCCTGGCCTGCCTTGTGCCTTTGCAGGTCTCATTACCCTTTGGAAACAGCTCACTCTCAATTTGCTTTTCTTCAGTGCAAGTTTCTTGTCAGGTTTTCCAGTTGTTCTTGCCTCTCTTGCCTCACACTGCTTCCTCTCTCTGGGCTGTGCTTCCCCAGGCTTCTGACTCCCTGAGCATTCTAACTTGTACAAGCATTTTGGTCACAGGGTGGCTGCCACTGGAGGTCTGATTCACACTGCTGCCAAAACCAGTGTGTGTCATCCTCAGTGACTGTGTAAGAGTTGGACAACCACCGGAAAAAAAATCACTGAAATGTTCTGACAAATAAGCTTAGGAGGGTACAGGAAGTTATAGATTTTTCAGAACTCAAGCAAGGCTGAGGAACACGCAATGAACACAGTCCACAGAGAAAGAGCTGGGAGGGCCTGGACTTTAGATCTGCAAACTCCTGCAATGTTCAAGTAGTTTTAAAAGTCTCATTGGACCTCCAGGTGTGGCCAAATTTGGCAAGAGATTGTGGTTCAGGCTCTTTGCTTTCTCACTGTCTTTGGAATGCACTGATTAGAGGAACAGTCCTCAAAGGAGCAGTTCTTTTTGTTACTTCTTTACTAAATTCAATTCACACTTAGAGGATTCCACACAGACACTTGAAGGAAATCGTTGCTGCAATGTTTGTAGCTCATCACTGCAAGAAGAAAACCTGTTTACAAGACATCAGGCAAGGGGCTCTGATAACCTCTCTCTTATTCACAGTTGTTGATTAGAGTATTGCATAAAGCATCTGTAAGGCTGTTTCCCATATATATATATATA
>VZRN01002382.1:179507-235547 GCA_013397935.1 Dasyornis broadbenti
ACTAAGGAGAGTTATTTATAAAATATACTAAGGAGAGTTTTTCTACAGCCTGGTATGTGATTTTTGCTTTATCCTCTCTTTTTCTGCACACTCAGCTACCACATTTCATGTTTAAAAGGAAGGTCTCCAGGACTCAGAAAGGCAAGCAAGATGTCTCCCAAATATTACTTTAATCAAGCTCACAGAATGTTCTGGGACAAATAAATAAAGTATTAACCTTGCTGTTACAAATCAGTTTGCATCCATTAAAAACTGCTCCAGAACCAGTTGCATAGTCTAACAAATATATTACTATATAAGCAGTCCAAGTTAAACAAAGCAAATCCTTATTAAAAATTAATGAATCTGAATCTTAATGTACAGAAGTGGCTTAACTGGCTTTCGCAATAGTGCAAAATTAAAATCTTCCAAAATTTTCTGAGCTTTCACCTGTATACATATAATATCATCAAGCAGAATGTGAGATCTTGCTGAAGCAGGCTCCTGTGATGTTGAACTCACTGTAGTAAAGTGCTGCAAACACAAACAAGAAAAAATTCCCATTTATCAAAGTCAATCTTTGATCTCTTTCATGGTCTTCGTGGCAGATTTTTTTCCCTCTCTTAGACGTCATTTTGTGCTCCAACCATCACATTTGGAACACAAATCTGGATTGTCAAAATGAAGGCATGAAGGAGGGAAGCTATTTTAGCCTTGCATCCCTGTTCAGACTCTTCTCCCTGTCCTGAGTACAGTCTGTGGAATTTGAAACTGGGACTGAACATGTGGGCTGGGAATGGGAATATCCTGAATCGTTTTATATGTTTCCAGTTCTTTATTATTGCTTAGATCCAGCTGGTTTTCCAATGAGGCAGTAGCAGTAGTGCCAGCAGAGTCTAATATTTCCAATCTCTTTTTTTTTTTTTTTTTTTTGTTTCTTTGCCTTCCAGTGAAGGCCCTGGTGAAAAATGTTTGCTATCATTTGATAAAGCAACTTTCTGGAATACATAACCCTCTCCAGCATGTTTGCTAGGGTTTAGGTATGAATGGGATCACCATAATTGTCATACATTGAAGAGACTCAGCTGAAGTCTTTGAAACTTGGTGACACAAAGCACTAATAGATTTGCCTACAAAGTAGGACCAAATAGGCTTCTAATATTTTTTGACCCTCTTCACTGCCAAGTGCTCCTTGATTGAAACTCTAAGTTTGCTAAACATAACCTTCTTCTGGTGAAGATGATAGAAATCTTTATGTTCTCCAGGGATCCTTTTCCATCAAAGAAAATATTTGGGTTTCATGTTTTTGCCTTTGTAGCTTAATAAAAGGCAAAGGTTTTAGCTTTCCTAGGTTTCATCCACCTCCCCCTAACCTTAGTAGAAATCATATGAAACTGCAAAAAACCCCCAAACAATTTAAAAAGTTGCTGTGGGAGAGGAAGTGGTTCCTAAACTTTAAATAAAAGGGGATAGAAAGGACAAGAAGGAAAACCATAACCTTTCCTAGTTCTGATTTCTGTTATGCACATTAAATATATTGAAAATTTAATATGAAGCCCAGGGCTCTGAAACAAACTGTGGCCCAAAGTGATACAGTGCATTCAGAAAGAAATCTCTACCCTGTACATTCCAGTATCAGGTAACCAGTATGGGAATATTTCATACTGGCTCTTAGGGGATAGAAATTCTTGGCTGTGTTAAAATAATTGCTGAGTTAGATTCTGCTGGCTCCTTTCAGTTCCCCTAAGGTAATCTCTGTTCAAACACACTTGAGGCAGAGATTATAAAGTAAGCTATTTCCTTCTGAAGTCTAACACTGTAAATAATATAGTCCACTTTAGAGTGGACTATATTACTAGCTTTTGTAAACCTGCATCCAGCAGGCAAGGAAGCAAGAGAAATAACCAGTGAGCAATGCAGCTATCCACTGCTTCAGACACAACATTTGGAATTATTTGCCCAAATGATGGCATAACAATAATCCTGCACAGGATAAACTGCATTTGCCCCTTTCCCCTTACTCTGAATGACAAATCCTCCAGGTGACTCACTGGCAGCAGGATGCACACTCATGCACCAAGTCTGCTTTTGGATAGAGAGATTCAGAGTGTGGACTATCCAGCATGACATATCAAGCTGTGAAAATATTTTGAAACAAATATTTGGATTTCTTGGTTGATGATCAGAACAGTGTTTCTCAGGCAGAAACATGCTTCCTTTGTCCAGTCTTCCCTCTAGTAATTTCAGTCCTACACATCTGACCCAAAACTGCTTTTTTATTAATCCTCTTGGTGTTAGCTTTCCCAGTGAGGAAGTTGAGGTTCAAACAGGGGCAATTCTGTTGCCCAAATTTTTGAGTATTTGGTCTTGAGAGGAAAAACTGCAGGTACCTATTCATATGTTGGTTCATAAACTCATTTCCACAATGCAAAATTTCTAGAATTATTTTAGACCCAGTAAGCAATGAGAAATCAACTTTTCCAGTATCAAACTACCTCTAAGAATACCCTCCTGTGGGGACATACCTGAAGGTCTGATGCAACATATCTCCCCTTCTAAAGTTAACTCCATTTTTATGAACAAATTTAACATAGCTCTTTTACGACTTCAAAGATTTTAATGATCTCCTTATTTCACAGCATTTAGCACTCTCCAAGGCAGAACTACTGCCCAAAGCACCTTGTTGGAAGAGAATCATCCTGGCCAAAGGCCAAAAAGGATGTGCAATTTGTCCCTGGTTGGTGACATTGGAAATTCTCCATATAGCCAAGATTGTTAGAGCCCATCCCAAACAAACTGAACTGAGAGAAGGATAGGGAGACAAAATCCAGGTCAGTGAAAGACCAGATACATGTAGAAAGGAAACACATTCATTTTGTATGAGTTTAAAGAAAAAATGGTATTTTAATTGCTGTTTGGATCTTTCTTAGAGAACTTCTCTTTTTATGGCACAGAAAAAGGAAAAAAATCAGCTTGGTCATTAAGAAAACTGTCTTTGTTTCCAAAAAGAAATTCTTGAACCTAGTTTTCTTACAACTAGAAGTAATGCTTTTTCTTAATTTTCAGATATGTTAATAACTTAGTAGAGTTCTTATTCCAGTTTCTAAGGTAACTGCACTTCCATTTCCCTTCTGATATTCCAGATTGTCAGCTCTCTTGAGGCAGGATCCCATAGTGCTGCCTCTCTTAATTGGCCCTTAACTAAACCCCCCTCCAATTCTGCAAGTGTTACTCTGAGTAGCTGCTCTGACACTTTTCTCCAGCCTCTTCAGCCCTCGCAAGGTTATGAACTATTTACCAAGAGCAAAATAATTTAATAGGAAATGTGCCTCAAAACAGCCACCCAATACACCTACTTGGGGGTCACCCGGCTTCAAACACTTTTAGGGCTCTGAAGCATTTGTCCTGGTTAGTCACAGAGCGGTTTTAGAAGACATCTCTGTCCCCAGTCAGGACTATTATTTTCACAAATGGTTGAAGCTTCTTTTGGTTTGCCTTTGAGCCTTAGCAGTTTGTGTGGTAGCTCCCTTGGAAGTTCAAGTATCTTCCACTTGAAGGTGTTGCAAAGTTGAAAACAGTATTAATTATCTCCCTACATCGTTTTCGTCTTGAATGAAACATCTCATGTCTTATTTATCTGGGAACACAGCTACTGACAAAAACTTGAGTTTCATTAGGAAACATTTCTAACATTTATAAAGTTAATGCAATCTTCTTTAAATACTCCATAGCTTGAAAGCATCTGTCACAAGTCTTTTTTGGCTTCCTTCATCTTTTTAGCATCAACAGAGTCTGCCACACCCCCAAAGCCATCTGTGTATCTCATGTAAAACTTCTGCAAGGGCTTTTGTTTCTCTTGACCACCTACATCTCACAAATGGAAAGCATCACTTTTATTTTTCTCTCTTAAATCCCCACAGTATCACCCCCAGTGTGTGGGAAGAAAGTCAACAAGCCCATTTGGTCACAGCCTGCAGAGCAGGGCTGCCCTCCCAGCACCCCTGTGCATGGAAATGAGGGAAGGTGGGTGGGTCAAAGGCATCAGTGACCCTGCATTAGAGGAACTGTGTGAACAGGCTGCTACAGCAGACAGGAGAAGGGAGCTCATGCCACTGTCCAGGACCAGAGCCGTGACCAAATCCCTCAGGATGCCATTCCATGTTGCTCTTTTAGTATTTTAGCATTAAACTGAAGTAACACTGAAAAGAAAAGCTGTTGTCTTCTTCATATGGTAGTTTACTTTCTCTCTGCACGAGGTACGATCAAGAGTGATTCATTTGTTTTTGCTGAATCTCAGTTTTGTTCTACTGCAATACCTTTTTTTATTCCGAAAATAATTCTGATCTGCATTGTCACTCAGAACTTGAACCAAAACTTTCCCTGGGTTTTTAAAGGTTGAAAATCCAATTTTGTTATAAAGTTCTGTGGATTATTTCTGTATTTCAAGAACACACTCAGCAGCAAATCTATAATTCTAAAATATATGAAAAACTCTGTTCCTGGGAAGACCTCATAAAAATTTGCAAACTCATGAAATTTAGTGACAGAGAGAACTAAAAGTATATTTAGACCCATGGTTCAAAACCTACTGAAGTCAGTCAGGCCTTTCCCACCAACCTCAATAGCTCTTTTCATTGCAATGTTTAGATAAGGCTGAGGCAAATTAAAAAATGGATTTGTTAGCCAGGTATTTGTCAATTTCATCATTACTGACACCAGATTTCAAATAGAGGAGTTATAGTCAGGAAGAGGAGAGCTGAAATTATTTTAAAAATTGGTATGACTGTAATCAAGATATTTCTTCTCTGGTTCCTTGAGGTAAGAGATTAAGGCATGTTTTAAGAGTGACTAGAACCAAGCCAAAACGACCGTCCAGGTTTCCCTTTTGTGCCCAGGCTGAGAAGTCTTGCAGCATCACTGCTGCTCCAGAGCTGGTCCTCCCTGGAGCATGGCTGCTCAGCAGAGACTCAGCCACTAGAGAGCATGATGAGACCAAGGAACCTCCCCGGGTGAGATCCGGATCAGGGCTGGAACCAGGTCTCCTGAGGCAGAAAGCTGGTGCTCTGAAGCATTTTCATGACTGAGCCCTGTAAGCAAAGACAAAAAGCCAACACAACTGCAAATCTTCAAAGGAATAATAAAAGAGCATTGACCTCAAGCTCAGTGTATTTAATGAAAGCAAGTATGAAACGATCTCATCTGTTTTGTGCCTTTTATACAAAAATTCGATATAAATGTCTGCATTATACATGTATTTTGGCTCAATGGAAAGCCTTCAGTATGGAGTACACATAAATATTTATGTGTTGCTGGTAAACCTCTGAACATCATTGCTTTATAGTTATTTCTTCTGTGTAAAGCAGCCTTCAAGGCAACAAAAAAAATATAAACGGGAGAAATAAGACAAGTTTAGTATATTTGGAGAAAAAAAGCAAAGCTAAATAATGAGTAAGTTATAAAAAAAAATTTAAATCATTCTACAGATATTTACAATGGTGAAAGGTGAAAAGGGAGGTCTTTGGAATGGCATAAAGAGCTCTTGTGTTTTTATCTTTAGGTCTGTGGTCATCTATCACTAAATACTAGGAAACTATCTTAAGTGAGTTGGGATTTGCAATTTACTTCCTACTGGGGCAGTGATTCCTACTATGAAACAGGAGAAATTGTAAATTTGGCATATTATTCAGGGACAGAACAGAGTAGGAAGAAGAGAAAGAAATTTCCTTCACACTTTGAGAAGAGTTGTCTTTTCCAGCAGTGAGGATACAGACTGCATGATGCTGATATGCTGAGGTTTTCCATGGGCTAGAAACTTGGCTGCTTTTATTTAGGGAAAAAATAGCTTCAAGGATGGCTCTGTTCTGAGCTTGGCACCAGTGAACACCCACCAGTGGGCAAGACAACGGCTCCAAGTCTGTGTCTCATCAGAGCTGGTGCCTCCACAGTGTGTCAGCATTTCATGGTACTGTTCCAACCAACAGCCTCAAGTAGAAAATGAAGTATGCAAAATGCAGAAATAAACAAAAAGACTCAACTCAAAAGCTCAAACCCTGCCTTTCCTCCACTGTCCCACTAGAAATGGGCAAAACTGAACCCATGTTAAAATTCATAGTTCATGGTAGAGAAAAGGAGAGCAAACTGTTGATCAGTTCAACCTGACACCTTTTACCTTCTTATAAAAAAACAGTGGAAGATATTTCAATAATCTTGCCTAGCAACTAATTTTCCCTCTGAACTCTCATCTATTTCAAATACTCATGTACTCTTTCTGTAAATTACTAATTTTAAAGCCTATTTTTTTTTATAATGCCTCCTACTTCATTCCACAGGTTGGGGACCAGGACACAGGGGTATGCTTTGTAAACTATTTATTTCCTTGTCATGGCTCAGCTTCTCCACTGAAGGAGATTTTAGGTTATTCCCTTGTTGGAGGTTGGGAATTTTTCCATCCTGTGGCTAGAGACACCTTAACGAGCCTTAACGACTGGGTACTTTAGAGATAATGACTGAGTACCTAAGGGACAAAGACGCACTTAAGAGACTAAAAACATAGCCAGGTGTGGCAAGAGAAGAAAAAGGTGGCTGGCCGTGGGCAGAGACACACTTGTCCCTGTGACTTGTTGGAGGAGACAGCTGCTGTTTCTTCTTTCCCTTCATTGCTGCCGCAGGAGCTCAGCATTGCCTGGTTTTTCTTCCTTACTGGAGTCTCTGCTACCCTTTTGTTCGCCAGCTCCAGTGGACAAGTTCTGCCGCCCAGTTTGCTGCCCTGAGATTCCCTGCTACAGCTCCGCTCGCCGTGCAGCCGCCTCGCCCTCAGCTCCGTCCGCCATCACCGAGGAGCTGAGCTCGCGCCACAGCGCCCCCTGCCGGCCGTGACCGTAACTGCACTAAAGGGGAGGGGAGGTGTCAGGCAGCTCAGACAAAGCTGCCAGCGGGTTTCTGGTTTGTTTATTTGTTATTGCTACTGTTATTGTTGCTTGTTTCCTCCTTATACATACGAGTAAAGAACTGTTATTCCTTTTCCCATATCTCTGCCTGAGAGACTTTGATTTCGACCTTACAACAATTTGGAGGGAGGGGGGTCATATCCTCTAAGGCAGGTTTCCACCTTCCTTAGCAGACGCCTGTCTTCCAAACCAAGACATCCCTAAATCACCAAAGCCTTCCAGCATCCAGTCTAAAGAAAGAGAAATCAACTGGTTTGTGTGTATCTGCTCTGAATGGAAAAGCTTAGAACTTGATCTACTTAAAGAATATTGAGACAGGAGACAAGATTCTTATTGACAGGTACAACAAACTTTATTTCTGTTGACCACAATAAATTACAATCCAGTACAAAACAGTTTTAACCATTAACCACAGTGCCAAGGGCAGGACCTCCACAGGCAATTAAACAAAAGATTAAACTTAAGTACTCCCATGGCCTCATGCCACATGATACGCTAGAAATCACTTCTTAAAATTTCACAAGGAATTGAATACATAGTGGTTTG
Source organism: Dasyornis broadbenti (assembly GCA_013397935.1). Taxonomy (NCBI): domain Eukaryota; kingdom Metazoa; phylum Chordata; class Aves; order Passeriformes; family Dasyornithidae; genus Dasyornis; species Dasyornis broadbenti. The sequence goes on from VZRN01002382.1 coordinate 186,980, forward strand.
GTTTTTTTAATATAGTGTGTTATCTGCTGAGCCAGGCAAATACCAGCTACCTGGAAGAAGAAGGGAGAGAACACTGAAAAAAAGGAAGGACAGAGCAGTGATTATTAGAAGTAAATGTGCGTCTCTGTGAAAAAAAATGTACTAAATTGTTGGTGCCATCCCACTTGCACACAGAATCATAGAATAGCTTGGATTGTGAGAGACTTTGAAGATCATCTCATTCCAACCCCCCTACCATGGGCAAGGAAACTTCAACTAGATCAGGTTGCTCAGAGCCCCATCCAACCTGACCTTGAACACCCCCAGGGAATGGAGCATTTACCACCTCTCTGGGCAACCTGTGCCAGTCTTTGTTCAGCCCTTTCATAACAAAATTTCTTCCTTACATCTAGTCTACATATACTTCCTTTTAGTTTAAAACCATTACCCTTTGTCCTGTCACTGCAGCCCTGCTTTCTTCATGTACTGAAAGGATGCTGTAAGGTCTCCCTGGAGCTTTCTCTTGTCCAGACTGAACAAACACAGCTCTCAGCCTGTCTTCATAAGAAAGGTGATCCAGCCCTCTGACCATCTTTGGTGCCTTCCTCTGGACGTGGTCCATGTCCTTCGGGCCCAGAACTTGGAGGCAGCACTACAGGTAGGGTCTCACCAGGGCAGAGCAGAGGGGCAGAATCCCCTCCCTCCACTGCTGCCCATGGGGCTCTGGATGCAGCCCAGGACACGTTTGGTTTCTGGGCTGCCAGAGCACATGGCTGGGTCATGTCCAGCCTCTCATCCACCAGCATCCCCAGTCATTTCTCCTCAGGGCTACCCTCAATCCTTCCATCCTCTTCCTTTTCTGGCTATAAACATTTATGATTCTTTGCATCCCTTGCCAAGTTCAGCTCCAGCTGCACCTTGGCCTTCCTGATTCCAACCCTACACAACATCCCTGTACTCTTCCCAGGATACATGTCCCTTCTTCCACTACCTGTGCATTTTCTTCTTGCCCTTTAGTTGGACCAGCAGGTCTCGACTCAGCCATGATCTCTTGCCTTCCTTGCCCTATTTCTCACAACACGCATTTTTCAACCAGACAGCAGTTCTGGGCTTGGAGTCCACAGTGAGAGATGGCACTGTCCTGCAGAGCTGGATGCTGCAGCAGTGTCAGTAGATGTGAGTGACACAGGCGGTAGGTGTCATGGACTTGCTTATTACATCAGTCAGCATCTGCTATAAATCCCATGAGCAGTGTTGCCATAGTGAGAGTGCAATATGATGCTTTGGATGGTGGAGATGACAGTCATCCTGAGCAGCAGCCTGGCACTACCATACAAGGAGATCATGGACTAGAACCTCACTGCTATGAATATTTAGGAGAGCCCAGGTATGTCATACGAAAACAACAATTTGAGCTTTGCTTATTGAAGAAAGATTTGAAAGAGCAGGAGGGGTGTGTCACTTCCTGCCACCAATCAGTGAGAGTCTTGAAGGGCACATTTTGAGCCAGGTATTCCTAAGATACCAACCACTATGCTTGCAAGAGCATCCCAGGGACCAGACAGGGAGGATATTGACCTTGCTTTCTTTTCAGAATTGTAGATATAACGGAGTTTGGTCTTTCATGAATCAGGTGTACTTCATGTTCATTTGACATTGGCAAATATAAATAAAATAGGGGTAGAGACCTTACCAAAAAAAGAAAAAAAATTCCTGAAATCTCAAGAAATCTGCATTAGAGACATGAAGAGGTGCAAAAAAAGGGATAAGAATGTTTTATAAGGCATCCCATTTAAATTGGGTTCAACCTTGTGAAACCAAGTTTGAAGGAAAAGAGCAAGCATTTACAGCTTTATAACTCTTTTATACTTCCAATGGGAACACCACAATTACCACAACACTAATCTTCTCCAGTAAAGAATGAAGGAGAGACGTGAGCTGCATTTTGTTCCCCACTTCAGTTATTCCCAGAAAGATCATCTTTTACCGTAAAGGATTTAGCTGTCATTAAAGGAAAGAGATTAAAGAAAAGTAAAGGAGGTAAAGAAGCTTTGCTCTGTACAGGATTGTGTATGTGAACCTGTGTTTGAAAGGGAGAGTGAGACTGGAGAGTGAACAGAGGTTCTCCAACATGCAAAGGTGGGAGTATAAGTGTGTGTGAATGTGTGTGTCATTGAGAGAGAGTGAAGAAGCTAGAAAAGCAGCAGAAGATCAGAAAAATATATAAACATTCACAGCTACAAATTTTAAAGCTGCTACCCTTGCAAGATTGGGTCAAGGTTTGAAAGACTCACTGAGTCCAACTGATTGCTGCCTTTTTCTGCCAGCTGTCCAGAATTTGTAAAAAGTGGATTTGTAAAAAGTGGTGATGGGGAATTTTGTGGAGATTATTTGGTTGTTTTTTGATAGAAAACATTGCCTACTCCCTTACAATGTGATTTTTTGGTATAATTGTCCTGTCTTCATTTTGGGTTGTGTCAACCTGAATTGACACATTTGGCTCATCACACTGAACTGAAATATTCTGTGTCAACTCAGTACTAATTTGCAGCCCTCTGGACATCCACCTTCATGCAAGTTGAAGGTCACTGCCTCTCATCCTGGATTTGTACTGTAGGTCAGAGTCTTGGCCTGAATGAAGTTCAGAATACACTAAAGTACACTGACCTGTTTTGTTTGAGCCCTGGGACAGTAAGATTATAGCATATCCTGGAACAGTTGTCCATCTGGAAAATCAAATACTCAGGAGAGATTAGGAGCCTGAAGCATTCAAACTGAAACTCCTGCGAGGCTCTCCAGCTGTCAAGGAAGCTGATCAATGTTGGACCATGCTGGAACAACATGTTTTGACATTTCCAAAGCATATTTTAATGGCATATTCTTTGATACACACACACATGAATCTATTAATTACTGCTGGCTCAATTAAGGCTGAAAACAAATGTGTAATAATTTAAATATATCTTTAATCCAGTTCTAGTTGTGTTGGATGACATTAAATGTGCTGTAATTGTATTGTTTACACTGTTTGTGTATAACTTCTGATAATTTCCAGAAAGATCTGGATTAGTTGAAACCAATGAAGTTGGAACCTATGAAGTTCAACAAAGACAAATGCGAGTTCTTGCACCTCAGAAAATGTAATCCAGCATTGCAGCGCAGTCTGGAATCTGCCTGGATGGGGAGCAGCTCTGTGGATAAGGACCTGGAGGTCCTAGAGGAAAACAAGTTCAGAATGAGTGACCAGTGTGCAGCTGGGGCAGAGGAAGCCAGCAGGAGGCTTGGCTGCATCAACCAGGGCAACCCCAGCAGAGATCAAGAACTCATCCTCCCACTCTGCTCAGCCTTTAGAATGGAATACGAGGGCCAGAAATGGCCCTAGTATGGAATACTGTGAATGCCAGGCCTGGAATAACATGTTCAGGTTTGGTTCCTGCTATACAAAAAAGATGTGGACTAGCTGGACAGAGCCCACAGAGAGCAGCCACAAAGATGTGCACAGGAGGGGGAAACCTGACATATGGGGAAAGGCTGAGAGAACTGAGCATGTCCAGCCTTGCTTGGGGGAGACATCCTCTCCATGTTCCAGTATTTAAAGGATGGCAACAAAGAAGATCAGACCCCATTTTTACAAGGAGTCATATGGAAAGGTAAAGGATGATTGGGTACAAGTAACTCCTGGGGAAATCCTGATTGTGTTTAAGACGAAAAATTTTTGCAATGAGAATAATCTCCCCAGAGAAGTGGGGAATTCCCTAACATTGGACACTTTTAGAATTTGTCTGGGTGCTGGACCATCTTGTTTAGACTGTGCTTTTGCCAAGAAAGGCTGGACCAGATGACAGTTGATGACCCTTTCAATGTGGTATTCTATGAGCCTGTTATTACATGTACTGTGGTTGTCAAAAGTATCAAAGGATTGTGTGCAGGAGTTCTGATGACACTGATGAGCATTTTTTGTGGATCAGAGCAATTCAGGGAGAAAACCTTTGCTTTCTGCTCATGCTCTGGGGAGGACTTTGCAAAAGAGTTGTACTTACAAAGAAGGTGGAGAAGAAAATGGCATTAACTAGAAATTCAATACAGCCCTTGAAACTAAGTTTTGTTTCACTACCAGTTTTTCTTTGCTATGAACCTTTACCAGCCAGGAAAATAAGAAGAGAAGTTTATAATCTTCCATAAACCTTTAATTAATCTTTAATTAATGCTGAGTAGGTAGGCTCAGATGCTTATGATTAGTTTCCAAGCAAACTAGAATATTAGTCTGCTTGTTCAGAAGTCCCATGAAGATATATTATATTGATCTATCTAGATATTCATTAATTCAGCATGAATTCCTCCATCTTCCATCATTAGCATTGTTTCACTTCTTAACCCTGTCGCATTGTGGTGTTTCAAATCTGGCAGTGTGATTAGGAAGTAGGAGTATATACACTCTGAAGCTGATATTTTCTTATAACTCTCCTTTCATTTAGTCTCTGCCTTAATTAAATTGTAAACCTGACTCAAAAGCTTTCCAAATATATCTTCTACCGAGGTATGTGGGCTGTTTCTGTGTGACAGTTTTACCGCTCCTTTTATTTCAGTTATTCCAAGCAGAGATATCACCTGTGCAGATATTTTATCTTTTATAAGGGACATTGGCTCTGATTGTCCAATCAGCAAAACTTCATGCGCAATGCAAGCCAAGGTCCAATGAAAAGGTGATCATCAGCTGGGTTTCATCTCCCTTATGCCATGGTATGAAATAAATTTGATGGTGACTGACTTTGGCGTATGACAGATGCTTGTTGCTGTGGAAAAACAAGATAATGGAATGAAATCAAGTTCTGCCTTGGCCTGGCCTGACCTCTATACATTTGTCACATTCCCTGGCTTCTCCTGGCAAACTGAGGCATCAGACTCCCTTTGGCAGACTATGCAGACCTGTCTAAATCAGAGCTTGCTGTTGGGGCTTCCATTGCAGCTAATGAAGATAGAGTCATCATTGTCAATGGAATTAAGGAATCAATTAATCTGATCCCATGTTAACATCTATTTTAAGATTAGGTTAATGTATTTTTTTAGATATGTGTTTTGGTTTTTTTTTTTTCCTGAAAACAGGCTACTCGTTGATTATAAGGAGTGATTAGAGTGAGGACCTGCTTAGAGGTTCATGCTGGTATTTTCTGACAGATTTTACAAGATAAATCCCACTGTCTTGGTTTGGAAGACAGGCGTCTGCTAAGGGAGGTGGAAACCTGCCTTAGAGTAGAGGATATGACCCCCCTCCCTCCAAATTGTTATAACTTTGAAATCAAAGGGTCTCAGGCAAAGGTATGGGGAAAAAGGAATAACAGCTCTTTACTCGTATCTATAACAAGGAAAACAAGCAACAGTAACAGTAGCAATAACAAATAAACAAACCAGAAACCCGGTGGCAGCTTTCTCTGGGCTGCCAGACACCACCCCTCCCCTTTGGTGCAGTTACGGTCGTGGCCAGCAGGGGGCGCTGTTGGGCTCCCGGAAGGACAGGGGTGATGGCTCTCGCACAGCTGCAGGGGGTGCTGCGGTGTGAGTTCAGGTCCTTGGTGATGGTGGACAGAGCTGGGGGGCAAGACAGGCCAGATGGCGAGGGGAGTTGCAGCAGGAAACCTTGGAGCAGCAAACTGGACGGCAGAGCTGGTTCCCTCAGGCTGGTGAGCAAAAAAAGGTTGCAGAGACTCTGCAGTGGTGGCAGAAGCTGTAGTGCGTCCAAGCAGGCAGGGAGGGGGTGAGAGTCAGCGGCAGCCGAGCTCCCTGTGTGGCAACCACCGTATGCAGCCGGGGAGAAGCGCACTCCGAGAGCGGGAAAGAAACAGGATCGGGGTCCCGTGCTTCTTTCCCCAACTAAAACTCACCCAGCAAGGGAGGTAAAAAGAAGCAAGTCAATGTTGGGCTCCCACGGCAGCAGCGAGAAAACAGCCCAGCTGTCTCCTCCAAGATCCCGGGAACCAGTGCGTGTTTGCCAATGTCCAGGTACCTTTTTCTCCTCTCGCCACACTTGGCCATGTTTCTGTCTCTTAAGTGCGTCTTTTGTCTTTTAAGTACCCAGTCATTATCTCTTAAGTACCCAGTCGTTAAGGCTCATTAAGGTATCCCTAGCAACAGGATGGAAAAATTCCCAACCTCCAACACTCACCCCAAGTACAGGAGACTTCAAGCTGTGTGACATAGCTAGCAATGGAAGCCACTGCGTAATAGGCAATGCCCCCTCACTCTCCTCCACTTGTTCACTTTATTAACCAACCACCAAAACAGAATATTTCCTAACTGGCCAATTACTCAAACTTCAAGGATCAGTTGTCGCGGTCCACTATTGTCCAGTTTAACTCTCCTCTCAGGGATTTCTTTCTGGAAACAAAAATGAGCTATCAAAGATGGAACAGGAATCAATAGCAAACAGCATGGTTGCACTTAACCTTCTCTCTCAGTAATGCACACAGACATTCACAAATAAATATTCCCTCAGTAATTCTCTCTGTAATGACAAAACCAACAAAAATCTAACATAAAGCATACCTCCTGCCTTTTTCAATAACACATCAAATCATCCAGTTTTACTGATATTTCAGTGATGCCAAGACAAAGTAGAATGTTTGTTTGATAACAAGAAAATGGAACGGCACATCAAACAGAATTATAATACTCCAATTCACACACTTTCTCATTGCAGTCAATATAGCACACACTGTGAATGTATTAAGAAAGCCAGATGCATTGATTATTGTCAGTGTGACAAAGAAACCTGTTACTGTTGACATTAAAGTAAATAACAGACTCTCTAAAATAGATTGTAATTATTACAAAATTAATTTTGGACTTCCTGTTCCAAAATATTGCTAAATACATCTTACTATGTGTTGCTTTGTGTTATTATTTAAACAGTGACCTGAAGTGAAATATCAGTCTAAAGGATTTGGTTCAATGCACATATTTTGTTTCCAAACTTAGAAAAAGCAAACCTTCCAATTTGGTAAAAAAGTGGTAAACAACCACTTTTCATTTGACCTTTTGTAATCAATTTATGATGACAACAAAGTGCAATAGCACCTGCTAGATGCACATAGACATCACGATTATGCGCTGGGGGTGACCAAGATTTGTGAATCTTCCTAAAACTTTGTACATCGTTGTGGTGTTGTGATCAAGCCATTGTCTGGAATTCCCTGGGTGCCTCTTAAATAAACGTATTGCCCATGATGGCACAGGACAAAACAGAGGCAATCCTTGTTTGTTGTGATGCATAAATACCTGTTAGACAGTCTTGAGTGGTCAGATTATATATGGTTAGGGCAGGGAGGGAGAAAATGGAGTAGCAGTACTGATTCATCATGATTTTCTCTCACTTGTTGGCTCCAAAGGAATTATGATAGAATAAGCATTTTTTCATGGAATATCAGGTTTGAAGGGAACCTCAGTAAGTGACAGGACAAGAGGAAACAGCCTCAATTTATGCAAGGGGATGTTTAGATTGGCTATTAGGAAAAAATTCCTTCACAGAAAGAATTGGAACAGGGTGCCTAGGGAAGTGGTTGGGTCACCCATTCCTGAGGGTGTTTAAAAGATGTGTAGATGTGGCACTTGAGAAGATGGTTTAATGGTGGATTGGCAGTGCTGTGTTAATGGTAAGACTTGATGCTCTTGTATGTGTTTTACAATATAAAATATCCTATGATTTAAAACAGAATGAAAAAAAACCAACCAAAAAAAAAAAAAAAGAAGATTGCAACAAATTAATTTCTTACAGTTCTTTCCCAGAACTGTGGATCCACCTCCAGAAAAAAATGTAGGTGAGTTTATTCCCAAGCATTTGCCCACAGCCATTGCATCACCAGTTTTAAGTGAAAGAAAATCAGAAAAGAAAATGTAGCAATGTCAACATATCTCAGAACCTATGAGAAAGATGAAAGATAATAAGTCTTCAGAAAGACTTAGAGGATATGAAAATGGAGGATAGCATCGGCAAAAAATTTATTCCAATTTCACTTGAATTCCTTGTTCTCGTCTCCCATTAGTTGCATATTACTGACTCCTGTGAAAAAACTGATTTCCCAACCTGTAGCGAAGTAACAACTTTCTGCAATGTACTGTGCCACCCCTCTCATATCACAGAATTGCAGAATCACAGGATAGGTGAGGTACAAAGGGCCCTCCAGAGGTCCTCTGATCCAATACCCCTGCTCAAGTATGGCCGTCTAAGCCTTGTTGTCCAGGGCCATGTCTAGATGGCTTTGGAATGTCTCCATGGATTTACAGTCCACAACACCTCTGGACAAACTCTGCCAGTGCTCAGTCAGGCTCAAAGTAAAAAGGTGTGGCCAGAGGGAACCTCCTGTCTTTCATTTTGTGCCTGTTTTTGCCTCTGGTTCTGCCACTGAGCACCACTGAAAAGAGCCTGCCTCTGTCTTCTTTACATTCTCCCTCCAGACATTTATATAAATTCATTATATATCATCTACATTTATATTAATGTTATATTATTTGCATCATATTAAATACATTAAATAGATTTATTGTGTATTTATGTTCCTGTGAGGCTTCTCTTCTCTGGGCTGAACCACCCCAGCTCTCCCAGGCTTTCCTCATAACAGAGATGCTCCAGTCCCTCTATCATTCTCTCCGGAGACTGGCCTGTCTTCATTACATTCATATCCCTCCTGAGAAGTGCACAGTATTCCAAGTGTCCTCTCACCAGTGCTGAGCAGAGAGGAAGGATCACCTCCCTTGGCCTGCTGACAATCCTTTGCCTAAGGCAGCTGAGGATTCTATTCGTGCTGCAAGGACACCCTGCTGCCTCACGTTCGACTTGGTGTCCACCAGAATCCCCAGGTCTTTTTCTGCAAAGCTGCTTTGTAGCTGGGCAAACCCTGGCATATATTGGTGTATGAGGTTCCTCCCCACATGCAGGACTTTGTGTTTCCTTTTGTTAAACTTCATGAGGTTCCTGTCTGCCCATTTCTCCAGCGTGTATGTGTGTCTATCCATATGTCTATGAATCCATATCTTCTGCAGACAACATCCTTAGGAGTGTACTGCAAGCTGCATGTTTCAATCAAAGCATCTTTCTTTCACTCATATTTCAGACACTCAGTTATTTTATAACATGGGAATGAGTGGTCGTATTTATAGATGGACTCTGAATGGCAGTAGGCGGATTATGAATGGGCAACTGGCCATTGACATTGTTTTTATTATGGTGATGTTGGTTTTCTCATTGAATCTCTTGGAAGAACACAAATATTTAGTGTGAAAATCAAAGCCTGACAAGGGCTTTGGAAACCCACCAAGTTTTCTGGTAATAGATTGTTGATTCAAAACTTGCTTTCTGTGTGTATAAAAAGTGGAAAAAGGACTGTATTCTGATATGTCACTTTTCTGCAAACACAATGAATGCTAGTAATGATAATTGAAAATCCATACTGAAAATGGTTAATATCTTCAAGGGTAGCACTATTTACAAGAAAAAACTTTTGTTGATTTGACTAATACCACAAATCACAAAATGATTTAGTTTGGATGGGAACTCAGGAGGTTATCTGGTTCAACCTCCTCCTGAGAGCAGGGCCAACCTCAAAGTTAGTTTGGCCTGAGGTTTCATTAAACCTCAGAGCCTCAAAGGACAAGGCTCACATTCTTGTCTAGCTGGTCTGAATATCTCCAAGGATGAAGTTTCACAGCTTCTCTGGGTTGATACCTCAGTGTTGAACACCATCATTGTGGGGATTTTTTCCTTCCAATAAAACGAATTTTGCCATGCCCATTACTTCCTTTTTAAAAAATCCAAAAAAATTAAGTTTATGGTAGTTTATACACATAATGCAACTATCAGCTAACTTTATTGGATATTACCTATTTGAAGAAATCTGGTGAAAAATAACACTTTTCACCACTCAAATTATAATCTTACATAAAACTGGGACATAAATACATATTCAGATGTTTTGCATTTTTCTTTTCTATATTTATATCCTATAAAACCACTTTTTAGTCGAAGTTACAACAATTTCTACAATATAAATCAATGACTTGCCTTGAAGAATTCAAGTTCCATGATTAAAAGCAATTGTTAAGCTTAATGAATGTATCCAACATGTCAAAAAAAGAAGTAACTAATTGAATTTCTTCATGAGCCTGACCAATCCCATGACTTTGCACAGCAACTTCACTGTAATGAATTAAGGCAGAATGGCAGATTATGATTTATTGGTCTGTCATTCATTTAGGTCTCTCAATTTTGTAGACATATTTTTCTGGATCATAAAAATATAACTTTGCTACAACACTTAAAAAACTCACTTGGCCTTCAAGTTTTTATATTTTATTTACCAAATTTGATGCACCACTTTCTTCTTTTCTGGTGGTGTTTTGTATTCAAATCTCTGCTTGTTCAGTTACAGACATGGGGATTAAACAAAGCAGGACCATGTTAGACAGAGGGCCATTTAAGAGGCATTTTGAAAAGCTTCTTTTGGAAAAATGTACAATAAATAATTTTCCTCTCTGAATCATATTTAACAGTAAAGAATAAATCTTAGCTCTATTGAAGATCTCCTGAAGGGAGTGAAAGAAATATTAGAAGCTATAGACTTAAAACATGAGGTAACAGAATATAAACAGGGAGACAAGAAAATTAACTACAGTTTCCAAAATGGAAAAATAGAGGAGATCTGCTGTCAAGCAACACAGCTCAGTGGTCCCTATGTAGCTGCTGGTAGCTGGAAGCAGTTTGGCAAATTATGCAACCTCTCTGTAAATTGTTTTCATCTTACATTTTCCATAAACTAGTCACGTACCATTGCTACCTTCAGCTGGCGTATTTATCTTCCTCCCTTTGTTCATTAGAAGATGTAACACTGGATTCGTAAGGAGATGTTGATTGAAGGTCTGTGACAGGAATGCTCACGTCTGTGAATGATGGAATAATCAACGGACTAATCAAGAAAATAAGATTCCCCCACAAGCATTTCTGTGCAGCACAAGCCATTTGATGCATTTTTCTGACATACACATTTTCTTTTTGTGTGTGGATACACACATCCCTATCCCACGGAACTCAGCCATATTTATACAATGAGAGGAAAAGACAGATCACCAAAGCCATCTTTTTTTTTTTTTTTTTTTGTCATTTACAACCTTATTTTCTTTAACAAAGTTGTAAATTTTCATGTGTAGAGCAAGTCTCATAGTTCCATAATTCATCTCTCTATAAACTTTATAAAAGTCCTCTTTTAGGATCCCTTTTGTCTAAGGTAGACTTTAAAAGAAAAAAGAAGGTGAGGCTGCAAGAAGCAGGTCTCTGAAAGGAGGCTTTTCATTGATCTTCTAGAAAAATCATGAGTAACTATTTTCATGAACTTGAGATTTTTAAGTGACACATTTTTATAGGGTGTCATTATCATCTCAAATGGATTCCTGATTTTTCTCATTAGGCAAAAACTTCCTCAAAGAAGAACTGCTGTGTTCTAACCTCTTTTGTCACACTTATTTCCAAGGACAAATGGGCACTTAGCCATCCACTGGCTGTGAAAAACACTTAATGGAAAGACACCAAACTAATTTTCTTTCACAGAGAGCACTTCCTGCAGCCAATTTATTTTATTTTGCTGCCCATAATAATAATAATTAATCATTTCTTAAATAATATCTTTTTTATTAGCAGGACCATTTGAGAAAGAAATGTTACACAGAATTGTTGCATCTCAGAAATAGATGAGATATCATGCCATAAAATAAATATGGCAAACAGCAGACAATCCCAAAATATGCACAAACATTGTAAGAGTACACACAATATAGATGAGAATAGGTAATTGAAATGTAACATCCATGCCTATTATTAATTACTCAAAATAAGTTTGAGAACTGACATCAGTAAGCATATACAGAGGATCACATTAGCTATGGACCAAATACCTGCTGGTTCAAAGCTTTAACAGATATTTTCTTTTCACCATTATTTACTGAAAACTAGCAATGCAATATTATTGCTTGTTCTTTCAGATCAAATGTCTCTTCTTATATTAAAATCTTCCCCACTAAGGCTGGAATGTTAGGATCACCAGTTGGCAGGGCAGTGAAACCAGGGTGGTATTGCAGTGTCACAGTATATTTTAAAGGACTCTTGTTTCACACACACAGACACACAGACATATATATATATATATGTGTGTGTATATATATGTGCAGGGCAGCCCCACTTCCCACAAACCTCACTATGATGCAGACATCTTGTTGCCGCCAAAGGAAATCTGTCTTTTAAGACTTTGAACCTGAGTCCAAAAGAGAAGGAAATCTCTGATCCTGTTCCTGCAACTTCTACACCAAGGATGATTGAACCAAGACTTGGACAATCACAATTAATCAACTATGAAGAAACCCAGTGAGTGGGTTTTGGTCCACAGACAACACATTTTGGAAAATGATTGCTGTACCACTGTTCATTTCTGTTTAATATACAAGTTTATTATTCAAATATTTGTCTGTAATAATAAAAAATTGATAACAAGCATAAAACCTCACTTTTCTTCAGCACTTTGAATGCATACACTAGTTAATGAACTCAGCAGCATCTGCTGCAGTAGGTGTTTGTACATTTTATAGAGGGGAATCAAAATGTGTCATGGTCTTCACCCTGAATTTTGTGTTGCTCTGGCAACACAATGGGACTCCATTTGATTTAACCACCTGACTCAGTCAGGCTTGTCCCTTGTGGGTAGGATGCAAGACACCAGTGAAATTTGCTCACCAGAGTGCAGGATCTGAAACAGTCTCAAAACTGGAAATTTGTCTTTAATCTTTTGGGCTCAAGATTTCACAAATAGGCCTCAAACCACATCCATTTCACTGTTTTTACCTCCTGTAGATTTTAACTTAATAGGACAGTGATAAGCTTATGTAAAGTAGCACTCAGAACCATAAAGGACTTGATTGTTTCAAGTGTAGTTTCTCCTTTCACAAAAAATGCATGAAAATCCCAACATGAATGTGTGATGCTGTAGCTGGCCACTGAGCAATGCTTGGTGCAGGGGATGGACTGTCTGTTCTGAAAGAGCAAACTCTTGCAAATGAAACTCTTTGCTGTCTTCTTTCTGCTAAAATACAACCAAACTGTTAACATATATCCCACTAACCAGTCTGAGTTTATTTGAGAAAGTTTAGTGTCATCTTCCAAGAAACATCTGTGTTAATGAATTTTAATGAGATGTTAAAATTTTGGTTCTATACCATGTTACTATTATATGCGTAGGCTCGTTTTAAGCCCTAATATCACTGGGCAAACTCATAATGTAAAGCTTGACAGTAGGGAAAACCTCATAAAACAAGTAACTTCACTTGACTGGTTCAACTGGTTAACACTTTGCTTCTCATCGACTTTCTAGTGCCATGTATTTGAATTCTGACAACAGTGCCTGCTAAGTCCCCTATTCTCAAATGCTTCTGCTCCATAGAACCAAATGCCAGTAAAAACCTTTGTTCCAAGCCACTGACAAACAGAAAAATATGCCAACCTGAATTTGCTTGTTTGTGCTCCCCCTTGGTCTAGGTCTGCTCATCCACACTTCCACTTACGTTATGCATTCCTTAAGAATGACGCATTTGTGATCTGTGCCTGAGAATTGTGTTGCTTAAGGGATTCCAGAGCAAAAAAAAAGTCTCCTAGGCTTTTTGATAGTACAATTAACGTTATTAGGGCAGAGCCAAGAAGTGAAGGATGTTTCCAGGCTCCTTCAGGATCCTGTCAGGTGGACATCACCTCTTGCACTTGGTTTGCCTGCCATGGGGCCCATTTGATGTGCAGGCACAGTTAGAGAATAGCCACAGTTCAAGTCATGACTGGCACAGGACATTCAAAAACTTTCCCCCCTTCTTTGTGTGGACTATGGATATCACCAAAGGAATAGGGCTTTTACAGTTTATTCCTCACCTGAAATCATTGTGAACACCTTTGCATGTCATGGTTTAACCCCAGCCAACAGCCAAGCCCCAGGCATCCACTCCCTCACTCCCCGACCAGTGAAATTGAGGAGAAAATTAGAAAGGAAAAAGCCAGAAAACTTGTAGGTTGAGATAAAGACCGTTTAATAGGGAAAACAAAAGCTGCTCACACAAGCAAATCAAAACAAGGAATGAATTCCTTGCTTCCCATGGACAGTCAGGTGTTCAGTCACCTCTAGGACGACAGGGCTCCATCACGTGTGACTTCGGAAGACAAACACCATCACTCCAAATGTACCCCCCCACTTCCTCATTCTTCTTCCCACTTTATATTCTGATCCCGATGTCGTATGGCATTGAACATCCCTTTGGTCAGTTTGCGTCACCTGTCCCAGTTGTGTCTCCTCCCAACATCCCAAGCACTTCCAGTCTCCTTGCCAGCATGGCAGCATGAAAGGCAGGAAAGGCCTTGGTTCTGTGTAAGCCCTGGTCTGTTATCATCATTGTGTTCAGCACAAATCCAAAACATAGTCCCACACCAGCCACTGCACAGAAAATTGATTATACACCAGCCAAAACCAGTATAGCATACTATCACCACAGCTAGGTCTTACCATCTGAATGGCTTGATTTCCCAAAATATCCATCCATCCTGTAATCTAAATGTAAAGCTTAATGTGCCGCAAAAAGCAGAAGTTTGACACAATATTTTCAGCTTTTGAACTGTTTCAAATAAGTTAACATAAATTAGGAACAAAATGGAATGAGAAACTCCTTCCATGGACACTGCCCTAGTTTGGCTTTCCTGCTCTCATTCTGTATTGAAAGAAACATGAAAGACACAACTGACACTTTCTTTCTGAAGGACACTTTATTGTGGAAAAGAAACAGGGAAATTATTGCAATTAGTATTTCAAATCAGCATGACAAAGTAAGTAGCCATACAAACGAACACACAGACAGAAAGGCACTTAGTCGTGTATTCATATGTCAGTTTTACAAAAACTGTAGAGTAAATGGAGCCTCCTAATAAAATTGGGCTGAGTACTTCTTATTATTTAAAAAAGAAAAGCCCTCTGTATGGGAAATCATTTGCTGTAAGTGCTATTACTGTTAATGAGAGAAAGGGAACAGTTAATTTCATGCATATTTTATTTGAAATTCACTCCATCCATGACATAATTTCATATAACAGTAGGTGGAATACAAATAGGCTAGATTGACACTATATGCATGGAGAAGAAGACCAATAAACCAGAAGGTTTGTAAAAATAATACTTTGACAGGGTAATAGAAGTCTTCCTGTTCCAATTCAAGTGGAAACACATGCAATCAAAACTGTTTTAGTGACTCCAAAAGACTAGTCCTCATGATAAATATACACAGCAGGTTGGACTCTGCAGTCCTTTCTATTAATTTTTTAATGACATTAGAACCAAGGAAACAGCTCTGCCCTCAGTGCTTGTGTGCAGTAAACCCTGCCTGCATGTTGAGAAAGATATAACTACAGCAGAACAAGGTTAATGCTTTCACATCAGACCGCGGTAGTAACCCATCAACCTATTTCAGGTGTACCTGACTCTGCTCTGAGCTGTAGTAACCCATCTGCCAATTTCAGGAGTAACTGACCCTGTTCTCTGTAATAAGCAGGTGCAGTAAGAATAAAAGACCCACTTGCTAGCTGTGCCAGAAAGACATTCTTGCAGATCCTATGTGAGCATGGTTCAGGCAATAACTGTGCAAAGCCTGCAGCATGCAATGTTTTGGGTTTTCAGCCATGAAAGTCATATTCTGAATTGATTGTGGAGATCAGCTGTGGGAGAAAAGCTCATCCAACCTTGAGGCTTGCAATTCTAAAGAGGGCAGTGAATTATAACTCTCAGTTCAGGAATCTTGAAGGCAGATGATGGGGTAGTTTGTCACCTGGCTGTTTATCTGTTTCACCTTTTTCAGCTTGCCTCTGCAGGGATGAGCATGTAAAACATTTATAAATATTTTGAGATGCCTGATAACCTTGCTCTGACAATATCTTATTTTTTAATATCAATGTCCTTGCCTCCAAAAATTATTGCCTGAAGCAACGTGACTCAAAATGCTGCATACTAGTTCAAGCAAGACTACACTCAAACAAGGTGCATGTTCAGAGACATCATCAAGCAGAGCCTTCATTTCTTTAGGATTTAATTTTTGCTCTGAAAGGGAGATCAGACAGATGCAACAGACATGTTCAAGGTGCTTTCTCGTCCCTGTGTCATTGCAATGAACTCTCTATTCCATTATAGCCATTTCTTCATATCAGTAACATTCCCTTCTTTCCAGAAGGCCATGATGGATGGATTGCACCATAGTTCACATAAACTGGAAATATAATCAGAACCCAGCACTTTGTATGTCTTATCCTCAGAATGTGTTTGAGACTTATTAATGAACCTTTCTAATGCACTTATTTCTGTGTCCAGCTAAAACACAACAGCCTAATGAAAGAAGGGAGTTTAAAGGAAGACATTGAAGAGTCCAGCAGACTGGTGCACGAAGAGAAAAGGCTGACAGAGCAGCAGGTGTGATACAAGCCACAGAGAGTTTGTTAAGAAATTCTGCTAAAAGGATGCTAGGCTGCCCAAGAAAAGAGAATATAAAGATTTGTCCAAGAAACAGAGATAAAAGGGGAGGGGGTGGGGAAGAAAAAATGAGCAATAACATCTGGTGAAAAGCTGAAGGAAAAGAGTTATTGGAGTTGATGATGCTTTCAAAGATGGCAATGCTGAATGCTGGTGGATAATTTCAGAGAAGTTGCAAAAGGAGGAGAATGAATACATGCATGCTGATATGTTTTTTATTTAGGACAAAAGAGAGTTGTGCTGAGAGGAGAGTCAGAAATGGGGCAAGCATGAGAACATGGCTGACAGAAGAGTGGCAAAGGTGTAAAGATTGTCCAAAAAATTCAAACAACAACTTAAGTTGTTTTATTTCAGAGTATCTAATAATGTGAATTTAAGAATGGAACAACTATTTCTCCTCTTGACATCTTCACTAGTAAGCTGGAAATGCCACCTGAGTGAGTGAGAATATTTCTCTGCACAGAAAAAGCAAAAGAACAAGTACTGGAGGAAAAAGAGGCTGAGAACAGAAGTGATGATTGTCCCAAGATGTGATTTAGGATGGAACAGACACAGAAATAATTTGAGTAATGCCAAAGAATTCAAATAGGAAGATGAAAGTTAGAAATAAAATTATATTCCTCATTAAATAAGTTTAGGAGTGAAAAGTTTTACATCTTAATTCTGCTCTTCTCTTTACATAGCTGAGCGATCACACAATGTTGGTTTCAAACCAGGTGTCCTTCTCTTCATTCACAAAAAGACAGAACATATGGCAACCTGATTCATTTAGTTCTGTACAATTAAAATAAAGGCATCAAACACACTCAGACTTGCACCATCTGACCAAATTAGCAAAGTAGTTTCAGAAACTTGGAAATGTGGATTTTTTTGTTTGTTTGTTTGTTTTGTTTGTTTGGGTTTGCTTATTGGTTGGTCGGTTAGTTTTTAATTTTTAACTACTACACTCGTAGGTCTGGGAGCTTGCGTTAGGTTGGTTTCACTATGACTGTCCTTAAACAAATAATACAGGTTTCACATTTTCCACTAAGACTTAAAAAACTTAAAATCAGGTGTTGGCTGATAAAAAGTCTTTCCACTTAATTTTGAGATGTGAAAGACTGTGAATTTTAAAATGCCAGCTGGATTTATGTCCAATCAAATTATTACTTCAACACATAAATCTCATATGAGATGGAAACTTATATTACTTTGTCTCCAGCTTTCCCAACCTTAATTATAATTGTGTGATTAGTAGAAAGGATGGAAGGAAACAGAAAATGGTGAAGAGACAAAAGAAAATCTGAGTAACATTTATTTCATTGCTGAGAAATTCTTCATTATTGTTGCTACATCCAGAAGCAGCTTAAATTGGAAAGCAACTATTTCAGAACAGTCTTCTCTTCACAGCGTATTATGTTTTGCAGGACCTCAAAGAAGTCATGGCATTATCTCAGTATTCTGCGTATAAGTTTTTCAGCATAGAAATGATCAACGTACCGAAAAGAACAACAGAAGAACTCGTATCTGCTTTCCAATTAGTTACTGTAGAAGCTTATTAAGAAGAAAAGCCCTGAGGACATAAATGAGTTACCCATGTCTTCATGAACTTTTGGTGCTGATGGTGAAAAAAAAGAAACACCCTCTAAAATTGTGGAATTCAAGAATCAATATTTCTGACTGACTCTAAGGAAAACAATTAGTAATGACAACAGAATTTATGAGTGAAGTGAGAGAATTTCATTATGAAAGTGTTAAAGGGCATGGAACTCCATAGCATTTCTCCAATTTATTTTTTTCAAAACAGAACTGTATTTTTCAAACAAATGTGTGTGTTTCTGCCCAGACAAGTACAATTCAGAAGACAGAATTCATCAATATTTACTCCAACTTTTCTTTTTCCAGTAGACAGAAAGCACCCAGGAATAGAAAAGTCACCACTCACATCATTTCTTAATTCAAGGGATGTTGTCTGAAACTGACTTTAATACCTGCTTAAACACCCCAATAAGCTTTTGGTCAACTAAAAAGCCAGTAAGGCAGAAAATCACATTTTAAGTTCTTGATCTCTGAGGACTCTGCTCATTCTCACACAGAGCTGTGGGTTTATCAGTTATTCTGTTTTGCTGACATACAGCCTATAGTATTCCCACTGATCTTCCCTAGTCTTTGATCAAGCCTTTCCGAGTCAACACTTGGCTGTGCACCACCTTTCCAAGCTGTATAGCAGCTTTCCCTGTCGAAGCATGGTATGTTAAGATCCATCCACGATGTCATATCAAGCCAAATTATAGAAGTCAATCTGTATTTAATTTTCACAGATACATTTTCAAAGATGCAAGAAGGTAAAGTTACATAATTACATTCACCATGGAGAATCTATAAAGGAAGAAAGAGTGGACCTGGCTGAGAGGAGTCACCTTTGGCTTTTGTTATTTCTCCCACTAATGCTTGCTTTCAAGTCTTTATTGATGTAATAGTTCTACTTGTTGCTACCAAGGTCTCTGTCCCACATTTTAAGATTAAGATAACTTGTTATGAGGACCTTACAATTTTTCCTTTATCAGCAAGAGCAACATTACCTCAGGAACTATTGATAAATGCTGGCTCTACCTGGTTCTCCTCCATCAGACAATTCATGATCTGCCTGCTTGGCAGTCTTTGGTACTCCAGTTCTTGAGACAGATGAAATTTGATGATAATTTGATGATTGGACTAAAATATACGTCTCTTTGTATATTATTACAATGGAAACTAATTCCATGGCAAGAATATGAGGTATCCGTCCCAGGCAGAATCAGCTAAGAGTTTACATTAAACTTGGACTGAATGAGCATGTCTGAAAAGTCTCTTATTTCATAAAACAGAGACACAGTGAGACATTTTAAACCTTTTCCAAAGATGGATTTCTAATCACAGGCTTTGAAATAAATAAATTTGGTCCAGGATTTTTTATATGTAGCTGTAAAATCAGGAATGACCTGTTTGACCTGAGTTCTCACCCATAGCTGTAGGGTGGGTCCGAGTCTAGATGTAGCTCTACCTCCACTTACCTTTTATCAAAGCCAGCTGTGTAGGTACCACGCACCAGCCAATTTCCTGGGCTCACAAGGTTGTTACTGACACCTAGTCAGGGTAGTCAGTGAAGCTGATCTACAAGGTTTATGTTTATGTGATCAACACAGATGTTTGCTTGAGGTTTAAATTAATCCGTCCCTCACCCCCACTGACTTTCTTAACTATATCTTCACTAACTATAACCAGAATTTGAAGTTGTTAATTGCTTAGATATGAAAACCACCCTTGACATCATGAACTTGCTTCCTACTGAGCTGTTACCCAAAGTGCCAAATATTCAAGCATAAGAAGAAATTTAGGCATATTGACAGCAGTTGATCAAAGGAGGGCATGAAATGTTCAGTATTTAGGGGCAAAAGCTCACTCAAAGACACACATGGTTGTGCTGGTTGCTCGACTGGCCATGCTGTGGGCTCCTTGTGGAGTCAGGGTTCTCAGGGACATCACATCTCAGGCAGCTCCCTGGGGTGTGCATCAAGAGAGACCCTGGGCAGTCTGGTTCTCCACTCCTGCACAGTCTGTGCCACCAGGATGGTTCCTTCTGGGAGCTTCTCTCTTGCCAGGCCAAGCTCTCCCGAGGCAGCTGTACCTTCCTACCCTCCCTGGGAACAGCAAATCCCTCAGAGTCTGAGGCACCGTCTCCTCAAAAAGTATTAAACCCACTGGAGCATTTGAACATATCTTTGGAGGAATTTTATGGACAATACTTCATTTTTTCCACTTAAAATTATTTTCAAGGCCATGTCGTTTGCAGTGAAATTTAAGGTTCTTACTGAACAAAAACTGAGATGAAAATGTGATTATTTGGACACATTCCAGCTACCAGTTTAAGTTTTTTAAGAACATGGAAATACAGTAGTTGTGGGAAGAGAAGCATCAGAAAATAATGTATATTGTCAGCTTGTGCAGCAAGGACCCTGTATTGCCCAATGCACAAGAAATGTTAATGCTTCAAGAAGCAATCATGTGCTGACAAAAAGCCTTATTGTCCTCAAGATGTGAATTCTGCTATATTTAGGGTCACAGAAGGCTTTGGGTTGGAAGGGATCTTTAATTCACTCCAGCCTCGCTGTTATGGACAAAATTTCGATATAAATAAGTGCAAGCAACACAGCTTCCAAACTTAAATATTGACTTCAGCGTCAAGTATCACTCACCAGAGCTGCCGAAAAGAATCCAGTTTCATTAATCCTGTTGCATACACTCACTGCTTCCTGTGCTCTTGTTAATCAATTTGTTGCTTCTTAATACTAAGTAAACACTTGAATTATTCAAATATTTTTAATGCATCAGTTTATTTTTATATACTCAAAAGCAAGTTAAATTGCATTTTTCCACATTTGTTTAGAGTCTTGAGGATTTCAATAATTTCTTGTTGCCTTGCCTGTAACATCTAACACCTGGGTTTACCTTATGTTTTATTTATCATTAGTTTATTTGATGGATATGACCTGTACTATTTACATATGACAAGAACAATCCAAAGATTTCAGACTTATATGTTCCTAGATTAAGGTTATTTTGAGGGTATTATTTTCTTGTGCTTTTCAAGTAATTTATTTATTCAAAACTTAGGTGAACAGGATTCTCTTAGGTAAATAAACCCATTATTTTAAAACAATACCCACATAATAAAAGTTATGCTAAACCGACATTATTCTATATTTCAGTGAAAATGTTCTCTTTAGTCTGTTCAAGTGCATTCAGTCACTTTGCCTACAATAAAATTTTACAGGTAAAAACAAAAGCAGAATATGCCTCTGTAGTTCAAAGTGGTAAAAAACCAGCATGAGATTACAACTATAAAATGAAGAAAAAGCATATGTGAATGGCCATTTAGGTGTCTAAAAGTCTATCCTTTGCTAGGCTTTGTTTGTCCTCCACCCAACTAGCCCAAATGCATTAACACTGAAATGCATTAATGGATTCCCCTGGCAGGGCTGGATTTTGGAGCTGAAAAGTTCTAACACAACAGAGCTCTGGCACTGCTCTTGCACTGGGGAGTCCTTTTTAGGGAATGTGAAGTGAAATATTTGTGTGTTATCTTTCCAAATATCTTAAATCATGGAGGTTCTTTCGTTTTGTGGGAGAAATGAAGGGCTGAATTCTGAAGTCTGTTCCTGTGTCTTGCCCTGGGAAATACAATGTCAGACTGGAACCAAATAAAGATTTAAGATTGCAGGTTTTGACACAGCTCTATCTATTATAGATCCTCAGCTAACACATAATGAAGAAAAAAAAAAGAAAAAGAGAATGATTTTGCCATCTCTTGATATTTTATTGTTGTAGTTACAACATGTGGTGTGTTATTTTTTTGTACATTAATAGAAATATTAACAGCCATTTAAAAAAAGAAAATAAATTCTAACCATTCTGATCATGGGAAGATCTTGAAAATATGATCCAAATAAGTATCTCAAGACTCAATATCTTGAAAGGAAATGCAAAAATCGTGTATCTTTAAAAATTCTTTTGGTTATAAGAGTTTCATTCAGGGTTGAGAAATGCTTGGACTGGCAATGGCTGTATTAAAGGGATTCCTCAGCTATAAGTCAGAATCAGCTGAAGAAACCAAAATTAAGGGGGTTCATTGCAGGTCACATAAGGCATAAATAGCAAATAGAAATTTGACATATCTTTGCTTTTCCCAAGACACAGGCAAAATCGAATCCCTGTCCTTCCCAGTTAATCAACAGTGGAAACACACTGAGTTTTCTTCTGCAAAGTAAAATGTGTAACCACTACCTGTGGCAGACCAACTGCTAAACTGATATCATGGTCATTTTTAAAAATAAATTCGTGACAAACTGAAGTATATCCTTCACCCATATATCCTGTGGTGTTGTTGGAAAACCTTTCTACATCACTTTTTCCAAGGAGGATTCTAAAATCACTGCCTCAGTGTAAACTCAGTCTGCTGGGTGATTTGCATCTTCTTCAGAGAATATGAAAGGACATCCTCACAGAAACAAACCAAAGAGTTTTTCTGGGGAAGCCTATTTGGAAAGCTATATAAAGCAATTAAGCCTAACTTTAATATTAATGTTATCCATGGAGCAGGTTCCTAGGAACGTTTTACTCCACTAAGCTACTGAAACTTCACAAAAATAGAATCCAGTCACAGGTGTTATACTGAGAATTGCCCTGACATAAGAAAGTCTACAGAGGGTGCATGATTACATATGTGACACTACTTAAGGGTGTAGCCACATTTGGTTGTCAGCTCCTACCACCTCCTTTTCCCCTTGCCTGAACAGTACCATTTTAGAAAGCAACCTTCATTTACTAGGAGCTGGTCTACATTCAGGATCAGCCAGTCTCCTTCACTGCTATTTCAAGGAACTGCATGGCCTGAGAGAAACTGGCTAAGGGAGTGCTCAGCACTTCTTTCTTCTTCCAAACCAATGATAACTAGACTGGCAGCAAGAGGAGGAATCAGCTGAAATCATGATGGATATTTGTATAGTAAGGAAGTCGGAGGGACGAGGTTACAGACAGGGATTTCCATTTTCTCTTACAATGTTGTGGATGACTCAACCATTTCCTTTAAAAAACCCTGCCAGTCTACCTCTCAGTAGTTCTGATATCAACCACCTTTCATAGTTAGGTGGAAAATCAAAGTCAAATCTATTGGAACTACATTTCCCTAACTCTTGACAGACCCAACAGTCAGTTGCATCCATGGGCAGTTTATGGGACTTATGGATTAACTATTCTGGGAAAGCAGAGGCTTCCAGGGTGACTATGCAGAGGGTTCCCTGATCCCCACTCTTACCTGCCTATCAGGGATACCAGGTTGTCTGTTATCCAGCATAATGGAACATTAATTTTCTTGCTTTCAGGTCACCAGTTTAACCTTTCCTGAGCTGACCATTGCACTTACCTTACAGGGATGACTTTCTGTCTCTGAACTGAATTCACCAAAGAAATGGTTATTTCAGTGATCAGCCTTATTCTTCTCTTCAGAGAGACTATGCCTGTCTCTTTCTCTGACTATTATTAGATATAGGAGTTCAAATTATAATCTATCCCTTGCTTTGTCTATCTTAAAAATTAAACTCATCTAACAACCTGCCCAGAAATTATAAATGTGTGGTAGGTTAGCTGCAAAACCCACATGTCCTGGTTGTGGACAAGCTGCCTGCGAGGAGCAGAAGTACACCAACCGCACTCTTTCTGTTTTTCTAAATATCTAGGCCCCACAAGCTGCAGTCACCTGCACGGTAGTGGCACAGGTCCAGTATGTAAAATTATTAACCATTTTCAAGGTTTAATTTGCCAGACAGATGAAATTATTGGTGATTGGGTTCTTTTTCATAATGTCTGGTTTTGATTAATTAGCATGAAGATGTATTTGCTTTGCAGTATTTCTCAGACCATCCGTAGTTTATTGGATATATTTTCATTGATTTAATTGGAAGACTGATGTCTGCACAGCCAGATTCCTAGCTCACCTCCAATGCTGTGTGAACTAATGATATATTTTAAAATGGGAACATTTCTAAACAAAGTGGGGAACAAAGATACAGCTAATACCTTTGGTGACCAACACTGTTCACTTTTACTTCCTGTACACTGTGTGACTTCATTAATAGTCATCTGTGGGCTCATATGAAGGATGGGAGATATTTGTGGAACTATCCTATTCCTTGTGGTTTAAGTTTTTGGGAAGGCTGACATTTGAATGATTCTTGGAGAGCAAAAGACAGTGGAGTTTGGATTTGCACTGAGGTTCCACGTTCATACAGTAGTTGTCATGGTTTAACACCAGCTGACAACCAAGCCGCAGGCAGCTGCTCATTCAACCACCCCGATGGAATGGCAAGGAGAATGGGAAGAGTAAAAGTGAGAAATCTCTTTAGTTGGTATAAAGACAGTTTAATAGGTAAAGCAAAAGCTGAGCACACAGATAAACCAAACCAAGGAATTCATTCACCACTTCCCATGGGCAGGCAGGTGTTTATCCTTCTCCAGGACAACAGGACTCCCTCACACATAATGGTGACTTGGGAAGGCAAACACCATCACCCTGAATGTCCCTGTCTTCCTTTTTCCCCAACTTTATATGCTGAACATGATACCATGTGGTGTGGGATGTCCCTGGGGTCACTTGGGGTCAGCAGTCCTGACTGTGTCCCCTCCCAGCTCTTGGTCACCTCCAGTCTCCTCACTGGTGGGGTGAGGAGCAGAAAAGGCCTGGGCTCTGTGTAACCTCTGCTCAGCAGTAACAAAACACCCCTGTTTTATAAATGGTTTCCAGAACAAATCCAGAGCACAGCCCCATACCGGCTACTATGGAGAAAATTAAATATAGCCCATCCAAAACCAGAGCAATGGTTTAGTGAAGTCTGTGCTGTGTAAACTTCGGCTGTTATATCAGAAACCTTGTTTCAGGAAAAAAGGAAATACATCTTATATACAAAGTTGAGAATTCATTGCCAGTTTAATTACAGCCTAAAAAGTCTAATAAAAATAGAGGAAACACTTGTTATTGTTGCAGTGATGCATAAAGTCACAGACCAAATTATGTATTTAATACAGGAAAATCTTAACATAATAACATTAAGATTATTATATACATTTTTCTAATACTTAGTCCTTTCATGTGAAATTTTCTCAACTTCTCTTCTCCTGGATCAATGGAAGCAGTTTTTCTTGAGAAAAAGGGAAGCAGGGTAGGTTGCATCAAATCCTCAGCACCCAAAATTCAGAGGGCTGCAATGCAGATGCTGAGAGTTTGTTTATTCTCTTCCTTGGGTTCAATGCAGGTAATTTTTATACTTTGAATATACCTTTCACCTTGTCTTTCTTTATTGGTCTACAGTTCTACATTTCATCTGACTTTATATTGAATATTTAAATTTTATTGGATATTTGATCCTTTTTAATTTTATTATGCTTAAAGCTTTTCTTACCCATCTCTTGAAGTCACATTCCTTTAACAGTCTGGAACTGAACATTGCTGAGCTTTTTATAACTGTAGAGTCTTGGGTATAATCCATTCCTTATACTTTCAAAGCCTGTGATATCTCTTCATAGTTGCACTCTGCACCACATCATTATTCTTGAGTCATAGATTGTTCATTCTAAAGAGATTAAGTATTTGTTAACACAAGCTGTCACTTAAAGATAATATATCCAAATTATTTTAGCAATAGGCTTTACACCACACAGTTGTACAAAGCAAAGAAAAAAGTCTAGTCAAGTGGGGTGCTCCCCAGGCAACTGCTGTAATCTAAACCAAAGTTCAAGGTATGGTCTAGACACAACCAGACACAGCGAGCCTGAAAAACCCCAGTACAGAGGCCTTGCAGCATTAGTTTGAAGCCTGTCATCTTTTTATTAGCAGTGACAACCCTAGAGGTACTTGGTTACACAAAATTGTGAAATTTCCCCATAAATTACTGGGGCTGGAGGTACCTCAACAAAGCTCTAAGGGCTGTTTCAGTGTGAAAGAGGGGAAGCCCACAGTGCTGCAGCTCTGACTTGCCAGAACCCCGATGCTACCTGGTACAACTCTCTGAACATGAATTTCTATGTGCATGAAGGCAGTGGCTCCAGCCATGCCTGTCTGCACTGTATAAGGCCTATCATTCCTCTTACTCTTTTAGAAAAGGCCCTGTTGCATTTTTCTGTTTACTGCCAGGCACATTAAAGCAGCAGCCGTGGGCCTGGAAGTGTCGGGTTAATGGTTGGGCTCAGTGATCTAGGAGGTCCTTTCCAGCCTTAATGATTCTATGAGAAATGTATTGGCAAGAGAAGGGAGAGATCTACATCTTCACACAGGTTATACCAACATAGTCTGATGTCTGTGTTCAGGGTATGTAAGAGCTATACTTCGATGAGATCTAGGTTCCTAAATATGTTAGTGTCTCTAGCTGAGTTTGCATATTTCACCTACATGCTGCCTGTACTGAGCAGGTGACTCTGCAGGCAATTCCCAGGCAGTTTTCTTGGGCATGGCTCCAGGACATACTCAGGGGGGTGGCATTTGAAGAAATATTCTCTTGCTGCTCCTTGGATGAACAAAGACAAGAATTTAAAAGCTGTGATGAGCATGACCCTCAAGGTAATGAAGACAACTTCTGGGCTGTGAAGTTCTGCAGAAACAGGAACATAATATTTAGCAGCACTGTGATGTTGTGACAGCAACACAAACCAAATAAGCAGGTAACAAAATGTTCTTTTCCCAGCCAGTACTGCTGCACATGGCCTGGATGGTTTATTGTGTTAAAAAATGTGGCCCTGGAAAGGTTATTGAGAACTTCACTGTTGACTAGATTCTTATCATGATGCCCAATGATATATCTGGCTGAAAATTACTGATTAATTTGAATCCAGGAGACAAATTTCTTTGCTGTTATTAAAAAAAAAAAATAGAGCCACTCGATATAAGAAGAAAAGAGAGACTTCATGGTGTCTTTTGCCTACGGTTCCAGCTGGTTACTGTTGCAAGTTAAAATATATTTTGAATATAACATATTTTTTCTATTTTTTTTCCCCCAAATGACTATCCTTTTATTCACTGACTTTTTAAAACTGTTCAAAAATTTGCTACAACTATGTAGGAGTTGAAGTAGATTTTCTCATTAAAAATTTCTTCTGTATGAGCTCTGGTGTGCTTTGTTTATCACTCCTGCTCCTGATTTTCTGATTCAGAACAAGAACACCACAGAAAACAATTTACCCCTTTCTTCCTCAAGTCATTCATATTGTAAAAGGGCAATTATATATATCGTAATTACTTGGACAAAATATGTATCTGTACCTTGTAAATCACTTTATATGTGAGGATTTTACAATAAACTGTAATTGAATTCATGTCTCCTAGCATCTCTTAATAACCTTTGCTGTTAGTATTACAATGAAGTAAAATACTCATAAGTGGATTCAGAATGCAGTGAAGGGACAGTTTCTTCTGCCCGCTGTGACATAGGTGTTTCAGGCAGTCTGCATACTTCGGCAGACATTCAGAGCTCAGTATCTGTGGCTGCTGGAACTCAATCCAAGCATATCCAGTTTTTCCAAAACTTTTGTTGAATTTCACTCGCCAGTAGGTCACTGAGTTTCTGAGTCACTGAGTGAGAGAATGCACCTTATTGGTGGATTTCAAGGTTTCCAGAGGGAATGAGTTTGATATGGAAGGTAAGACAGGTTCAGTGATTGACAAGGGCTGCCAAGGTCAGCTTTGCCCAAGAGGCACTGGTGACTGTCAACCTGACACAAATGTCCATTCAAGTGACCAAAGGTTCTCAGAGACAAGGCAAAAGACAGGTAATTGTCGCAGCTTTTATACCACCTCTTTCATGTACAGCAACTAAGGAAAAAAACTGGTATGTCTGAATTTACATTTCCCCGGCTGGAGTATCTACATCATTGTACAAACTGGTGAAGTATCACAGTTCTTTTCAGAATAAGAAAAGAGTAACCGTGAAGGATTTCACTAATAACTAGAAGAGATTAATGGGATGTAACACAGGTAATAGCAACTAACCAGTTTTTACTGTTTCAACATACTGTTGCATGGTCAACTAAGAAAAAAATTCCAGTCTAAAAAGTTTCACAAAAAGCTTAAGAAGTGAAGAGGAAGGAAAAGTGAAGGCAGTTGCCAATTCTTAATACAGCATCCCTACTAACCTCCTATATTTATTGTCCTTATTTCCTTTCCAACTTGGTTTATCTACTGTCATTTTGCATTTTATTTGAAGATTAAGCCCATTGAAAACCCACAGCATATTTTTCTCTTTATGACATCACTGCCAATTCATACATGAAACCTTTCCTCTTCTCAAAAGCTTTATAATTTAGAAAGATGAGGCAGTAGCAGGTGATGAATATTCATGCAATTTCTCCTGGTTTATTTTTAATTTTTCCACTGCACTCATTCAAAGTAATGGTAACAGTTAAAAATCCCTCCTCTTTACCACTTCTGCACATATTTCTCATATGAGCTTCAAATTTCAGTTCCTGTTAATAGCTCAGTGTTCATATTTTCCTGTCAACTCTCCCTGCCCCCACCAATGGCAACAAAGCTGGATTTAATGACTTAATTTCCCAGCATTTTCAGCGTCAAGACTTTTATAGGCAAAAATAAAACAACAAAATGCACAAAAGGCTATGGGGCTGTTTCATGCTGTTGTGTGGCTCAGGAAAAAAAATATGCACCCTGAAAACCTGTTTATTCCTTGTATGTTGGGCTAAAATAGGTATGTTAGTTATATATCTGTGTCACTCCCTTATATACTAATACCTCTTACCTCTCTGCCTTCTGTCAGGTATAAATGAAGGTGTGAAGAGAAGCTGTATCTATTTCCTACTTTTTCATTATTTGTTTGATAAATAAGTCTTAGAGTCTGTGTCTATTCTTCATCTGTATTAATGCATGGTATTATAAACCCTCTTGGTCTCTGCATTTCTGTCTACAAGGGATGTGTAAACAACAATGTTCTTGAGCTTCTTTGATTTGAGCTGCTTTGTTCAAAACAGCAAAACTGGGCAGTATTAGAAGTCATGGTATTGCATGAATTTAGAAATCATCTTCAAGGTAGCACCAAAACCCTCCAAGCCATCACCACAATCAAGAAGGAGTCAGACTGGAAGGAGCATTTGTCAGTAATGGCAATGGCTGTAAAATAAAGAGTTTAATTCCCTGCTCTGAGTTCTGGTAAAATCATATTTATTATACTGATCTACAAAGGTTACATGCATTCCATTGGGCATCAGGACAAAATTAGATTTGATATTACGGCTAACAGTAACTCCCAGATGGAAAATATTGTGACATTGAACTGTGAAAGAGCAAACTCTGAATGGTGATAGAAAAGGTTAACAGCATGCTGGAGAATGTAATAAAAAAGGAACACCCTACACTCTACAAATTTGACGTAGAAAGTATGTCAGAAGCAATTCCAGAGACAATGAATGCCAAGGGAAAAAAAAGGATTTGTTGGGGTTTAACCCCAGGCAGCAACTAAGTACAACACAGGACCTCTCTCACTTCTCGACCACCCTCCACCACTTGTGGGATGGGGAGGAGAATCAGAAGTATAGATAAAAAATAAGAACAGTTCAATAGTTGAAATCACATAAAACAGAACTAAGACTAGGACTAGGAATGAAATGGTAAACATTATTCTCCTACTGAATCCGAAACACAGCACTGCACCAGCTATCAGGAAGAAAATAAAGTCAATCCCAGATGAATCCAGGACACAAGACCACATCATTAGGCAGAAAAATGAGCATCTTTTCCAAGGCTCAAGAAGTCTTCTTTAAAAAACATATGGGAATCTTGTGTAAATAACACAGTATAAGACAGATCTTGTCCAAATAAGAGAGATGCCAGGTCTGGTGTAATTCTGAAATGAGGAAAGCCAAGGGAAGCTCAGAAAAGTGGCAAAGTAAATGACAATTATAGCACTGAGATGTTATCCATAATAGAAAAAAAAAAAAAAGAAAGGAAAAAAAAGGAAAAAAAAAGAAACACATACAGGAACACAGCATCCAAGAAACTAATGAAAAGAGAAGGGCCATAAGTGAGATTAAAGCAAAAATATAGGAATTTAATGTTCTTTGCAACCAATCTTTACAGCAGATAAAAGACAGGGAAATTTTTGCACCTATTTCTATCACTCTTCCATAACTTTAAGGTCTCTGAAGACTTAAAAGAACTTCAAGATCTCAAGTGCATCAGTAAATAAGCTATCATAGCTGCATTTCATCCAGGATCAGAATGAAATGTAGTGTGAAAAAGGTGACTTACCTACAAACCCACAACTTTTCTCCTGAAAAGAAACCTGCTTTTCAATGCAGAAGCAGCAGGATTTTATGACCCTTGATCCCCACCTTTCCCTGGAGTTGCTTTTTTAATCCTGATTCCTTTTTACCACATCTTTCTACAGCTTTAAACAATCCTCTCTGCTTCTACAAACCTACAGTGTAGTCGCAACTCTTGCTAATTTCCCACATTTCTCATTCTTATCTACCTTGTAGATCTTGTCCATCCAATGTTTTCTGGAGGTTTCAAGTCATTCCTTTCTAACAAGCCTCATTTGTAACTTCCCAGCAAGAGACCTGTGGTTTTTTCCTGTTCTTTTCTAGAAATCTGCATTAGATATTTCATCTGTCAATGATGGTGGCCTCTTCTTTCAGGAATGCTGTCTGGCAAAAGGAAGGATGGAGGGTGATACCATAGGTGAATAAGAAACTTTGGAATATTGAAAAAATTTACAGGTGCTGAGGATGTAATTGCTTTCAAAATAAAGTTTCACATTTTAGAAAATAATTTTCCAGCTTTAGTCACAGACATGTTGAACATCAAACTTCATCTTCTTCACTAGTCAGCCATGAGAGATGGATTATTTCTGAGGACAGTTGACCACATATCAAAAGAGGAGGCTGATAAAGGTGTTTTGTTGAGCAAGGTTGATTTTGCTGGTGTTGTGGTGACGGTGCATAGTGCAAAGGCTCACAGGACTAAAACCAATAGTTCTTTGTGTTGATTTCCCATCACGCTGCTAGAAAGAAATTAAAATAATTCCTTTGAGATTTCACTAAAGTTAGTGTGACTTCAAAGGGAAAACAAAGCTTTTTGGGTTTTGTGAAGATTTATTTTCTTAATTTGAACCAATTTTTTAACCCTAAATTAAAAGAAATGGGGGGGAAAGTGTATCCTGTTTTCATATCTTTTCTTACTTTTCATGGTTATAAGGGATCAAATTTGGAGCTGAGAAATACCCTTGCAGGAAACAAATGAAGTGAGAGAAGAGTGGGAGGATAGGAGCTGTTATCCAAAATGTTCCTAACACCATCACACCCCTTCAAGTGTTTGTTAAATAATATATTAATAGTACATACAGCCTGGGAAAATGTCATTCTGAACAGATGCTGCAGAGAAGGCAAATGTGATCATGGTGGTAAAGGCAACAGGCTGGGCTCTGACCACTGGTCTGTAGCAAAACCTGTTCAGTTCCAGCTGCTCTTAGAAATAATTTACTGCTTTCTGTCTGCAGCCTCAGTATATTTACAGCTCCAAGTGCAGCTTTATGAGGAGCACCAGCTTAGCATCAACCGCTGATGCCCTCTGCAGCAGTTGTCAGTGCAGTCTGTTGCCATCTTTCATTTGCTCTGGCAGGCTGTCATGTTATATTTCAAGATGGCCAAAACCTTAGACACCAAAGTCCTTGATGACCTTAATATCTGGTCTGAGGCAAATACCAGTAATGATCTACATCTAGCTCATGTGTCTGTCTCCGTAAAATCCATTGGTCTGGATGCTGGATGCGAAATATTAGAGCTGACTCTGAAAAGACATCAGTCTGAGGTGTGAAATTTGCCTACTCACTGCAAAAGAGCACCATGCTTTACCGCACATTACAGACTTTCTAGAAGTTTAGACAAGAATGAGGATTGTTTTTAACCCTCTAACAACACAGGTAAAACTGTTTGTGCCAGACACACTGTAATCAACATCTTCAAGCAGGTCTGATGAGAAGAAAGGGAAGTCCTCTTTCTGCTTGGATCAGAGACATGGGACACAGGGAGTATGAACGATCCCAATAGATGTATCCCAGCTATAAAACAGGTGTGCCCTAAACATTTGGACTTTTTAGAGTTCCGTTGTTGGTGGGAGCTGAAATTTTCAGCAGCAAGGAAGAAGAAAGCCTCTGAGTGTATCAGCCGAAGTACTCACAGGGTGAGAGAAAGGGTTAGAGATTGTCTCTAGGCAGGTGGATGTATTTTCTCTTTTCACTTCTCCAAAGCTTTGCAGATGTGTCTGGTTTGGTTTAATAAATGTATCATCTTT
Source organism: Dasyornis broadbenti (assembly GCA_013397935.1). NCBI lineage: Eukaryota > Metazoa > Chordata > Aves > Passeriformes > Dasyornithidae > Dasyornis > Dasyornis broadbenti. Next base: position 219,395 of record VZRN01002382.1, read on the forward strand.
CATTCTTCTCTGGCTTGAATTAAGTGTGGTTTTCGCAGTGCCTATAATTGGCTGCAATATGGTACTTGATACCTCTGGTTATGGTGCTTAGGGACTGGGAATTATCCAGCTTCTAGGTCTGTCCAAAGAGTATACATTGAAACTGCGAAAGGTATTCTGGGAAATGGAAATTTGGTGTCCTTGGAGAGTTTCTTCCAGTGCGTATTGGCAACCAGAATGGTATTTTGATGTTTAGCAAGGTAGTGAGAAGCACATCTCAACCAGTGGTTTCAAGGTTTAGATTTCTGGGGTAAAGAGAGGCCAGGAAAGCCTAGGCAGCTAAATATGCACCTGTTTTTAAAAATTATGTGCTCAGTATAAACAGAAGGTTTTCTGGATGGATTTGAATGTAAGATCTCATAAATTGCTTCAGGAAATCTTCATTAGAACTTTCCAGTCTGACAGCAGTGGGTCAGCCCACAGTACTACGTCAGCTAAAGACGGGATTTTGTTGTCAACACTAGCATATCAGTAAAAACCCTGTTATAGACCTTAAAGAGTTAGTGGTTTAGTGTTTTTTTGTTACAGTTACATATGGTTTGGTGGTTTGTGACAGCTCCTGTCAGAACATTCTGGTGCAGACCTTCTTGCTGGTGTTGAGAGTGAAACATTCAAATCACTTCAGTGCCAATACCTCCAACATCTCCCTACCTCAAATCTACCTCATCTTGCTGCCACTTCCTGCCTGTCCTACTCTGTCCAGCTACCTCCCATTGTAGTACCTCCTTTTGAACTCTGTTTCTACAATATTATCTCAGGTTTTCAACCTCATACTTAAAGCAGACCTCAAGCCAGATCTCTCTTCCCCTTAGGTATGAAATGGTGAAGCCCTGTGTTGGCTGGAAGTTTAACTAGTGCTCTGGATAATATACCAAAGAAAGTTCTTGGCACTTGCTTTCAGTTACATTTTTGTAACAGATCAAATGCTTATGTCCATAAGAGCTTCTTCATTTCTTCCCATTCCTTCTCTTGTGCAACAGTCAAACACCTTCAGGCAGAAAATGCTTTCAGATGCACTTGACAATAATAGAAGTTTTATCTCCACAGAAAGAATAAAATGTCAGTAGATAGATTGGAGAGCAAAATACGATTTAATAGCCTAAATCAAAGCTTAGTGATGCCAGTGAAAACATCCCTGTGGAAAGACTGCAAGAGAAAAGGCAAGTAGATATAGAGGCCATCAAATCAAATGTTCCAGATATCAAATTTAGGTGATTTCTTTGAAAACAGCTTAGCATGAAGTTAAATACACCTCCACACATAAACAAACACCCCCACAGTCTTACGTAAGCTTGGGTTTGGTCCAAAAACAGGGAAAAAGAGGAGACTCTTAAAATGGCCCTTTTGGCATTTGTTTGAATTTTTACTTATCTTTACATGTGTGCTTCTCCCTGATAAGAGAGGTTTTCCTTTTTATTGCTTGTTGATGGACAGATTTTCTGTCTGAGATCATCCAAACAGAACATAAAAGAAGGATTTTTTTGATCTTGACTTCAGAGGAAAAGTCAGCAACGTGTTGAGAAAGAGAGTTAAACATTACATGAAGAGAAGGGAGTGAGCAGGCTGGTGTTTGTGCTCTGCATGGTGACCATTGTCTCTCAACTCTATTCCTTGGGCATGGTGGAAACATGAAGCAATTCAGTCATGCATTGAAAGAAACTCCACTTTCTCCTAACCATTTTGACAATATAACAATATACTGTGGAGGAGCACGTGCTGCTGAGGGGTATTCAGAATTAGCAGTATAGTTTAGGCAATTTTCCTACAGCTAAGTACAATGTAGAGTATTCTACAATCACTTGTCAGAGCTTCACTTGCCCTGTCACTTCTGATTGCCTCGCTACCAGTCCCAGAGGTGTTTGACATGGCCCCAGTCAAGGAAGCCTGGTGACAAACATATCAATGGCCTCACTAGGAACCTGGAATGCCAACCTCTGTGTGATGCATTTTGCTTATAATCTCAGATTGAAAGACACAAATGTAAAAAGAGACTATGCACCTCAAATAATGCAAGAATCCATCAGCTTTTAGAGCACAATCATTGTAAAAAATTGGTGGTTTTTTTCCTGAACATTTAGCAATTTTACTCGTAGCTGCCACTAATTGAAATATCTTACATTCCATCTGCTTAGTATTCAGCATGAGAGAGAGGAAATGACTGCCAAGACAGTGCAGCATCCAACCTTTGCTCTCAAAATAGTTGTAATACACAGAATACTTCTCTACATCCTCGTCTACAATCACAATTTGTCTTCCAGTTGTGGAAACCTTGTATTGCTCCTCATGTGTACTTCAGATAGCACAGTTTGTGGGGTATGTGTACTTTACCAACTATTAGTGCCAACTGTTATTTTTATTGTCTCATTTCTAACTTTTAGGGAAGCCAAGGATGTTCCAGGAAAGGCTGTCTTTTCACATCTCAGCACTGCCCAAAATCTTTCCTCTATAGTGGAGGCAGCTTGATGCTGGTGTCAAGGACAGCAGTTCTGATTCTGAGGACATTTGCTTTAGTCCTATTGCAAATTTAATATTTTAAGTATCTTCTTATATCTATCATCAGGCCCTGACGGGTTTGCACATCTTGACCCTGAATTTTGTTGAGATGCATCTTTTGCTATCTCCACGTCTGTTTTCTAGTGGTATTTACACTAGTGAGGACTCGAGTGAATTAAATGCCTATTCACAGCCTTGTTGCAAAATTGTCTAGTGACCTGCATTTTCTTCTGAGATAATAGTTCTTGGGGTTCTCCACAATGTACATCTGAAAGTCCTTCAACTTTTCTCTATGTGCTGTTTCTTAGTCCTGCACTACTTCCATTGTCATGTCTGCTACTGATGGAATTATGTGCAGCAAGATATGACAGCATCTTGACATCAGTAATTGCACAAAGCTGTTCATTAATATCTTTTGTGGTAGTGTTTCTATAGGTATAGTAGGTATAGCCTGCCATGGATTTTCTCTGATGCTTACAGTTTTCTTTTACAGAGTCTTAATTATTTCAACTACTAATTCAATGTTGATATTTGACTGGATGCAGGAAGGTGTGATGTGCTCTGAGTGAATTCTCTTTGCTGAGTAAATGATACAGTCTGACTGCCAGTAAACTGCAGTTTACTGACTGAAACAGAACAGGTTGGGAGAGCAGACCTTGTGGAAAATCCCCACTGCTCTGCCTGTGATAGCTATTCTGACACTGTCAGACAAATTACTTACTTTGCAGAAACCAGAGTAAGAGTTTGCATCACTGAAGCAGTGAAAGAAGTAATTAGCCACAATATTTGCTTCTGCTTTGTTCTGTGATCTGTCGGTGTATAGTGCCTGGATATTTTATCTTCTGTCTGATTTCCCTGCTTTTTACAGCTTTCACGAAACCTGGAGAAAATCATGAAAGCTACTGGAGGAGGTAGAGCTTGTACAGAAGTAAAATCTGTCTTTGTCCTCCTCACGGCTCTGAGGAGAACCTTTGCCTATCTCCAAGCCCCACTCCATCACCACGCAGGGCCACTTGCCCATGTACACAGAACAGTTACGGTTGACATTGCTGCTTTCCAGGTCCTTACTACACACTGGATTGTGTGAAAGTAACAATACCCACATTTCCTCCTTGCTCAGGCATCACCTAAACCACTCAGAGAGTGCACGCAGCCTAAAAAGAAGTCGGTGGAAAAGTCTAAATATTTTTTATCTTTCTTTTTAATCTGCTTCACTGTCTAGTCCTTGCCCAGAGTCAGGATATAGCTCTTGGGAAGCAGTGAGGATCCTCAATATTGTTCTTCAGTAGCTGACAAAGCAGTCTGGTCTGATCGAATTTTAACTTTTCTACCTTGCTAATCCTAGTAGAGTGGACAAGACAGTGGAGGTCATGTGCCACATGCTGCCTCTACTATTTCCAGTTCCAGGCACCAGTGTTCTCATCTTCAGCTCTGTGGAGGAAACACATATGGTCTTTACCAAAATCTGATTCCATATGACCTGCTCAGTTGTATTTATCTCCACCAGTGCTATTCAAGATGTGGTGGGGCAAATTCCCTCTTAATGAAACAACTTCTAATGAGTAGCTTTTGCCAGTGTCTGTCTCTGGTCCCAAGCATCTCAGTTTTGCCTTGAGTGACACTTCTTCAGGGGGAGACTTTGGCACTGGTCTCATTTTAGTTCTGTCTAGAAAAATATACAGCCTCCTCACCCTTCAGTAGATACACTTCTGTTTATCCAGCTTGGGAACGTACTAATGATGTTACAATGGATTGTTTGCCTCCATTAAATTACATTGGACCATTATCTAAAGCAGATATTGCACTAAGTGCAGAACAACATACAGGAACCCTATAAGGCAGGTAGAAATTTTCTGGTAACCAGTTAAAAACTCTGTTGAAACATTTCACCATGCACCTTTTGAGCTCAGCATTTTTCCATTTTCTGTCATTTTTCCATTTCTTCCTGATTAGCCTGTCTCAGATTTAGTGCTGGTAAGTTGATGCATCCACCAATTTTAGTTAACAGAATCAGCAGAAATTTTAACCTTCATCTTTTCTCTGGTATTCTACTTTGATTTTTCATTACCAAAGTAATTTTATGATTGGTCATACTATATACTAATGTAACTTTTCTTGATTGCCACATGGCTCTTTTCTCTGATACAGAGCTGAGGTATCCTTTGTACTGGGTTCATGACTGATGTCTCTAACACTGAGCTGTTTCTGATGCCTGGGTTTGGCTCTCCTTGTGGTCTCAACTACACAAAGAAGGGCGGCTGGTTTTGTTATTTTTATTTGCATAAATATAATTAATATTAAGGTAAAATTATTTCCTTAAAAGTACTGTTTACTTTCTTCTTATAATATACTTTTTAGTTAGGCTTTAATATTAAAAAATAGCAAAATAGAATTTGTAATTGAAACGTGCAGGGTACTTCCTGCATTATTCCCTAAATCCTTTTATACGTTCTGGTGCTCCTGGGGGGGTTTCTGCAGCTGCTATGTATTAGCCTTGTTTCAGGTTTCCACTCTGAGGCCAAGTAAATACCTGCCTATTTTCACTAGCCTTTTGAAATATGGCTTCTGTTCTTACTTTTGTATGCACTCGTGGGTTTAGAAAAGATGGTTTGGCTCCCAAACACTTGTTCTAAAACCTTTTCTTTGTTCTATTAAACACTTTGAGATCTGGTGATATATTTATATCTTTCTTCCATTCTCATAGATTTAATATTTTACATTGATGTGATGCCTTGAGGATTGGCAAATGCTTTTGGAAATTTCCTAATGACCAGAATTTAAGCATATCACAGCCTTATTCTATTAAAAAGTTTCTGGTCCTAACTATATCTCTATGTAGCTTGGTAGCAATCTTGTAATTTTATCATTGCAGTCTAAAGAAGATTTGACTTTTAAAGGATTGGTTTCAGTGTGATTAGAGTAAAAAAAATTATAGTTGCCAGAATTAATATTTTCATTGTGCTGGAAGAAGTTATTTGCTTATTTGTTCTTTTTTTGAGATAACTTTATCACTTTTTTTAACTCCTGGATTCTGATTTTTTATCATATTAGCATTATATTTAGGATTCAACAAAGGTGAAAAGAAACCAAAGATCTGACTCAGTGTTTCCAGTCCTCCTTCCTTACATGGCACTGTATCTGTTATATGGCACTTGTTAGAGCACTGCTCCCTAAGGACATAGTTGCAGTGAATGTCCATAAACTCTCTGCTCTATGTGCATTAACCCATCTTTGAAACTGCTGAGAGCACTGAGCAATAATCTTTGGAATCTGACAGGGGTCATTGCTTCCTGCTTGTGTCAACAAAGGCTGCGTCGTAGATAGATCCCAACTGCCTCCTGAGGTCCTGATCTGCATCCCAGAGACACCTCATCCACACCCTGGGATGTGCAACAAGCTCTCAGCACGTGCCCTGCTCAGAGGAAGGAGAAGCTGGCTCACATGCCAGGGGAAGAATGGGCAGCCCTTGACTCAAGCAGTTTCAACATCAGGTTTCTGGTGAAACAGAGCTGTGTGCTCCCACAGATGGAACGTGTTTTTTCCTTCTGGAAAAAGTAAAGGAAGGGACATGGGGCCACTAAAGCAGGCATGGCTGCTCACAACAGGGTTGATTGCTAGAAATCTGTCTGCTCCTTGGCTTCCACAAGGTTCCCATTCCAGTGGAGTAGTGGTTTGTCCCATCTCAAACCACTGTCCTTCACATGGTGGTCCGTCAGTGTCTCTGGGGCAAAGTGGTTTCTCCCTTTGCAGCTTTTTGTCCTGTCCTGGAGAAATCGGCTTTGTAAAATTGTACCGACTTCATTGCATGGTTTACAACCAGTCTCTATTCTCAAGCTTTCCTCTAAAACAGAGAATATGGGAGCTTTCCTTTTTCCTTAATGGGAGCTGAAAACATCATATTGTCACAAGCCTAAGGTATTTATGACTCAAGTTTACAGTTCTGGGCCAAAATCTTTGTTTTAATCCAGCTCTGGCTCATGAGAATGCTCCAGAGGAGAATTAAATTCATTTGCTGCTTAACACTTCAATTTTTATTTATTTCCTAATTCTTTTCAATCAAAGATGATGAAACAGGACTATAATGACATCATGATTCTTTCTGGTCAGGGAATTAGTGACGCTATTTTTTTTCACCTACATAAAAACCCTTGAGACATTCTTTTCATATCCACCTGCCTTTCAGGGAGCTGCTGGATAATGTAGTATCCTAGCCAGTATCCTCCCAGGGTGGTTTTAAATATAGATAAGGCAGAGAAAATACATGCAATGGTTAGGCTGTTTTCAGAAGCTTGAAATTGAAACCCAATACCTAGAAGCAGGAAGCAATTTGGTCTTAGAGTTTGATGACAGAACATAATAAAAACTCCTGGATACAAATTCTCATACAACAAGAGAGACTTCTATTTTAAAAAAACCCTTTGCAAACATTGCCCTGACATTATCTGATTGCCTAAAATCTGACATGACTTCTATGGAAATAGAGAATTTCGTTTACATTGCTCACTCAACTAGTTACCATCTCAGTGAAGGAAGAACAAAAATGGTAAAGGAGTGGGAATGTATAAGAGGAAAGGTTTGAAAGCCTGTTATGCAGAGGGTTAGAATGGAAAATCTCAAGTTTTATTCTGGTCAGATATCATGGTTTAACCCCAGCTGGCAACAAAGCACTACACAGCCTCTCACTCACTCCTCCCCTGCAGCAAGATGAGGGGAAGAGAATTAGAAGTCTAAAAGTGAGAAAACTTGTGGGTTGAGAGTAGAACAGTTTAATAATTTTAATATTTTTTTCTCAATAATAATAGAAAAAATTTAATAAATTGTAATGAAAAGGAAAACAGCAAAGACAAAGACATAAATCACATGAAAGACAAGTGATGCAAATAAAAACAATTGGTCGTGACCAACCAACCAATGCTCAGCCAGTCCCTGAGCACTGGCCCCTGGTACCAAGCTTCCCCCACCTATTATTGCTGAGCATGATGCCAGTGTGGAACATCCCTTGGGTCAGTTGGGGTCAGCTGTCCTGGCTGTGTCTCCTCCCAACTCCCTGTGCACCTCCTGATTCCTTGCTGGTGGGGTGAAGAGCAGAAGAGCCCTTGGGTGTAAGCCCTGCTCAGCAATAACTAAAATATCCCTGTTTTATTAGCTCTTCTACCAGCACAGCCTCAAACTAACTACTATGAAGAAAATTAACTTCAACCCAGCCTAAACCAGCACATCAGAGACTCAAAGATATGTGATTCCCGAAATGTACTTTCATTCCAGATAATAGAAAAGTTTTTCATTGCAGCTGCTTAAATATTTGAACTGTTTTGAAAGGTTTTATGTGTACAATCCTAGCTATTATAATGAATAAAATACCTTTCTCTCCTTTTATTTCTCATCCTTTATTCCCAAGGGATTTAAATTTGGCATTGAAGTTCCTTTCAACTGCAACTTGTTCTATCTCATTTATGGGCATACATTTCTGCCAGGAACTTCTTTCCATGAATTATGTCTGGATTTGGAAGAAACTTCTAGTCATAAAGATCACTCATTCTTTCCTTCCTTCTCATTCTTGTGCACTTTTCATATCACTGACTCTTTTTCATCTCTTTGAAGGCTTACTGTCTTCCTTTTGAAGCTGGTCTTGTTCTTTGAACAATACAAGAATTCACTGCTTCTGATACCTTTTTTCTTTTAAACTATTCTGTAATTTAGATTGCTTTCAGCACATATTTTATGTGAAATAGTAATACACAACTACACTATCAGGTCAGAAAAACAGCTCTCATCCTCAATATCATTTACCTTTCTCTTTCAAATTCTTTGTTCCTTATTCCAAGCATTTCTATGATCAATGATTGGCAAATCTCTCTTCTTTGCCTGGTCCCTTGCATCTGCTCTATTTCATTACAAAGTTATTGTGCTTTTGACTGTTGTCTGTGAGGTATTAGTTATTTGATGTAATCTTCTACTTGGGTAGCTAACTTGAATGAGCAGTTTATTTGTTGCATTTGACATAATTCTGATGTTGCTGTCATAATCATTTTGATTTTGCAATCAAAATTGCTATCATTGACATATCTTTGCCTGCCAGTTCTGATGAGGTAGATTCACAATGAAAAAACACCTCCTCAAGCTCCTTCTTCACACACTTTTCCCCAGGTTGTCTTTTCTTCTTGATTCTGGCTTTGTGCTCCTGCTGCTGGTGCTGCTCAGCTTCTCCAGGTCTCACACAAGTCCCTTCTGAACCCACGTCCTGTGTCCTCTCCCAGTGTTACACACCCTTCAACACTAACACATTTTCTTTTACTGGTTGTGCATTGTAGTCCCTTTACCTGTGATTCACCCTGCTCTCAGTGGAAGTCAATGAAAGGAACGTTTTAGAGTCAATGCTTTCTGGTGGTTTTCCAAAGGCTCCAGGTCACAGACAGCCTCCCACCTGGATTTCTTCAGGAAATTCTCTGAAGATCTGGGGGAACAGAGGCCACTTAATTATGCAGCAACTCTCTGAAAGGCAGGTGAGTAAGTGTCTCAAATGTGTTTGACAGTCAGAAAGGGGGCTTACCGTGGAAGAATGTGCCCGTGGGATTATAATCTCTTTTACATTGTCAAAAGTTGCTGGAAAACATGACAAAGTTGAGGCTGAGGGATTTGCTAGTAGAGTTGAATTATCTTATCAATCTGGACTGCATATCCATGGCCATGGATCTCTAAGACAAACAATATTGCTCTTTAACAGCCACTGTTCACAGCCATGGCTCTTACCCAACAGGGGCATAAACCTGTATCATTCACATACACTTCCCTGCTATATGGACAATCGTATTATATACCAAAGTTTGATTTGACACCTAACTTTAGATCCCATATGTTGTCTGACACTTTTTGCAAAAAAATTTTTGCCCACAGCAGGTAAGAGCAAACTGCATTGGACAATCAAAGTATGAGCCTCACTTTTAATATTTATTTTCTTTATTATTTTGTTTTTTATTTATTACTTATGAAAATACTACAGCTTCAATAAGAAGTGTGGCTTCTCCTAGACTAGACCACACCTTCACTAAATTAAAGCCTTTTAAAAAAGAGATAATTTTAAGACAGAGGTGTAAGTACTTTGCTTCTCCTTTTCCACATAAGGAGTATAAGGCATAGGAGCAAACAGGAATACAGATAGTTCATTGACATAAAATTGGAGTTCATAAACTGTCTGCAGGCAGATGCCCCAAATCATAGCAGTGCCACAATGGAGACCTTGGCGTCTGTGCGCTTCAGAGGCTCCAGAGGAGCTGTCACCAACCTGGTAAGACGGATCCCCTTACAAATAGGTTCTTTCAGAGAAGATGTGAATCTGATTCTGAGTGACTCAGAGACCCATTTAAGCACCAAAATGTCTTCTTTTTACCTTGAGCGAGGGTGACAGACTCAATTGTGATGTCATGATTGCAGAGTTGCTGGTAGAAACCAGTCACTTTCCTGCAATTTGGTGAGAAAGAAGAATCTCTGGTCAGAAGATTTTTTTTCCCCCTTAAAAAAATGGCTCCTCTAGATGGTATTACAGAGTGTGGCTTAGTTTGCATGCCCGAAATCAACCTGCCAAGGTGCTTTCTTCTGTGTGGGTTATAGAGAGAGTCTTGTGAGTTTAGTCCTGGCTTGGGCAGCCTATTAGACATATACATTAAAACAAACTTTTTGTGAAAAATCTCACACAGGAGCATGGTGTCCTCAGGTGACTCTAAGGAACTGCCCCAGTCACAGTCCAGTTCAGAGCTCTGAGAAGGCAGAACACCTGAGAAACCACTGGATAGACAGGATTAGGACCAGAGTTCTCTCAAGCAGTGCCTATATCAGTGTATGAAGGAGTGCCAGGACAGCAGCAGGCAGCCATCTACACTGATAAGTCACTGAGAGTGTCCCTGGTGCCATTTTGACCATCACCAAACAGTTGCCTTTCAAATATTCCCATGCATGAAGGAGCTATCACAGCCATCAGCTTCCCCAGCAGCTAGATTGTATGGAACCACTCATCTTGAAAGTAAACTACTCTGGAATTATGGACAAGGCATGACCACAGAAATATCTTGCTACTCTAGAGGGAATCCTAACATTCCTAGGGCTGGTGCTGAAGTATCCAAAGAGAATTCCCTTGAGAAATTCACAACTTGTTTACACAGAAAATTCAATTTTGTGCAAGACTAAAACATTCACTCATAATGGCACATTCATCCTACGTTGTGCCATTCTGTTCTTATTTTGATTTAGTATAGACCATTTTCAATATTACTTATAGTCATGGTCAAATTAAAAAAAAAAAAATTTGTATTGGAATCAGAGCTCACACATGTGCGTGAATTTAGAAAAGTTGATCTAGAATGTTTTAGTAAAGAATGGGCTCCCCACCTCCCCTAATAAACATAAATATAGACAAACTCTATACTCCCCGTCTGTCACCAATTCTAAAGGCTCTCATCATGACGCTTCCCACTGACTCAAGATATGAACAACAAGATAGGGATACTTTCCGAGGGACATCATGGGAGCCTTAGAAGATTATCTGAAAACCTCTGGGAAACAGCGATTCAGAAGCAGAAGGAAATGCCAGCTCCTCATATATTCCTGATGTTTCTCAACACAACTCTGTTGTTCCATTCAGCAGAGGAATAGTTACAGCTTGAACTGAGATGAGGCTAAACTGCCAAACCTGCTCCTTTTTCTATTGCAATTTCCCTGAAGTTCTTCTCACCTTCCAAACCTCCTACTCCATTTTCACCTTCCCACTTTTGATCTATTGTCAAGAGACACAGCTTTTCCAGCTCTCAGGCTGCACTGACCGACTTGATCAGGAGATTGTGTTTCAAAAGACTGTGAGAAAGGTTTGAAGATTTCACCACCAGAGGTAACTATCAGACCTTGATCAAATCCTTAGTCATACCTCAAACTTTCCATCTAAGAGTTTTTTTCCCAAGAAGACTTGACATCACTATGTGAAAGTTAATAATTGTCTGTGCAACTGGCCCTATGTATTATTAAAAAAAAAATAGTTTAATTTAGTCTTCATTTTGAAAAGAATTGTGTGTGTTGTTGTGTTTAGCTAAAAGTGATTCCTTAAAGAAGAAAATTATCTGGAAAGTTTGGTGGTAAGCAAGCTTTGTCTTCAGATGCCATATTTTCACAAGAACTGTTCCCTAATCTCAAACACATGGCTGCTCTAAGAATTATAAAAAAAAATGAAAAAATTAAATTCCCTACAGAAAGACTCAGAGATCTCCCTGTTCAGGGAAAAATTATGAGTATCTGAAAAGTGTCATATTAAGCACAATTTATGGCATTACAAAGGGCAAGCACTTCATGAAGTAATCATAATGTGATGACTTCCAAGAGTCAAAAATATCATTTCTTCCCACTACTTCAACCTGAAAATGTTAAATTTACAATCAGAAATTTCTCTTTAAGCTCTCTCAGGTAACTTAGCACTTCATATTCCGCTTCTTTCCTTCATCCCACTGAACTAGCAGCTGGGTACCTCATGAAGTCCACAACCTTTCCTCTCTGACAGCTCTGTGGGAGCTTGACCAGACTAACACACTGCCTTTCTTCTATTATCTCTCTCAGACATATCTTAAAGACCTTTTTTTTCCCTAGAGTCCATCTTAAGCATGAGGTTGCAACCCATAGAGACTGATCTTTCCAGAGCCAAGTGGGCCAGTCTATCTCTACAGCGTTTCTAAAATCTTCAGTAAGCAAAGTCTTAGTATGGGAAAATTCCTTTTCTCCACAGCAGAAAAACCAACATGACAAGCAAAAGTAATGGGGGATAATTAATGATTTTAAGTACCGTTGTTGAAGGAAAGGAGAGCAACAGATACCCTTGGTGGGAAACAAATCAAATAAGAGGAAAATTGGCTGTAAATAAACGTTAGACACAAATTAGAATAAAATGTTTATCTTCATCTTTTCTCACCTAGATATTGAAGATACTAAGGTAATATTCTCAACCACATAAGTTGTTCAATGCCTTGCCTGCAATTTTATGTTTTCTATTATTCATAGCATATATTTAATACTTGGGAGGTACTGATATTCCAGTATGATGTAGAAACAGAAGCTTAGATATTCACAATAGAAACATCTACTCTGTCAATCCCAAGGAGACCCAAACCCACTGAATTCTGCAGATAGTCTAGCATGACATGAATCTCTCCTACTTTGGTTCTTTGGCAAGCAAATATAAATGTAGAAAGTTATCTGCCTGAACAATGCTGGTATCTATAATCTAAAAGGTGGTATTCACATGATGTTTTTTTAAATTTTGTTGCTGACACTCAAATCTTAAATTAATCACTTAGGCTTTCCCTTTCACCACTGAAGTGAGATTTTTACATCTGAAGGCTGAGTTATGTTAGATACTCACCTTAAGGTCTGTTTAACCTAGGGTCTGTCTAACCATCTAGAGGGGATGACCCCTCTGGAATGCTGATGATAGGTGAGCTGTATTTCAGTGCCTGGGTGTTTTTTGTAGAATTCAGACTAAAACAAAATGAAATGGTCAATTATGTTTGTTGAAATGTGTAGTGGTGGAGTTAAGAATTATTTAACCATTAATTTTATGCCAAGTAAAAACATTTTTTATAAAAAGCCTACAGTAAAATGTTTAAAATGTCTTATGTTAAAAGCTAGAGTATTTATTTAGGTTTTTATTTAATGCAGTTGTACTTAAAATATAACCCACAGAAGATGCATAACCTTCAACTCTCCCTTTGTAAGTTCTATGTTGTGAAACACTTGTCAAATTAGTTTGTTTCCAGTTAATTAAAATTAAACATAACCAGACCAAAACATTTTCTAATTTGCGGTTCTCCTCCTTAAATCAGTATTTTTGAACAATATGAACTGTGGTTTAATTAACAGGGAATAAGGCTCTTCAGTTTGGCCCTGTATCACATCTTGTATAAAATAGTGTTTCTAATCCTGTATTAATTTACTCCCCACCATGACTAGTGCAGTTCAAAGACAAAAATTAATATTTTCAGGGCTTAGCTATGCACAGTTATCTAGGCTCCTATCTTTTAATCTTGATTTCCGCCCACGCCACAGCTCCCCAGGCAAGAGGATTAAGAAAATAGGACAGTGAGTGCATTACTCTCATTGTACTCTGATGCATATGGAAGCTATGGGAGGATAAAATGGTACTTTATCTAACCTCAGCCTGCTCCAAAGTATGGTCTCCAAGTCACATTTAAATGCCTCACTAGGTATGCTATTATTTTGTCCTTGCACAGTCCTTGACAGCAAAGGGAAATGGTTTGTGAATTTTGATATCCAACTGTTACAAAGGGAAGTGAGCTAAGACATCAGAACCAAGAAAGACTTTTCCCCATTCCTACCCACATGGCTCCTTCAGAGCAGTCCTGAGGTGAGTCATCTCAGTGGGGTTGGTATGAGAATGGGGTTAGAAAAAGTCATGTTTGCAGATGCCAGGGTAAACACTGGTGCCAATGTTCACGTTATTTCTCATTGGGAAGATACTGATGCCCTGCACCTGCAGATGCTGTGTTGGCAGCAAAACTGGTGTGCTTTCTGGAATAGTTACAGTCCTATTCAGCAGCCAGTCACAATTTTTGGAAACAAAAGGAAGTGAATTTCTCTTGGATTGGTGATGCAGTGATGGCAGATTGCCATGCTATCAGCACTGGATCAGTTAAAGCACATGGTGTATGGGAAGCAGAAAGGTGAGGTACCCAGCAACTGGTACATCTCAAGATTTTCTCTCTGCAAGACTTTTTTTCCACAAGGTTCATCCTTGCTTGGGAAAATGAGTAACCTCCATGACAGGGCCTGTAATAGTTTTATGTTGTTATCATGTTAACATGCAACCCAATAGATGCCTTATTGGCAGAAGTAGGCAAAAAAGGTGGAAGAAACAGGGGGAATATGATAAAATTTGGTTCACTTCAGAAATATAATGACTATGATCTATTTTTGCACTTTCATTGCTGTCAGTGGCACATCTTGCTATTGCCAGCTATGTGGAGTAGATGCTCAATCTCATTAAATTTAACTATGCTTCCCTAAGATTCTTCTCCCTGCTATTCCATTCAGTGAAATGCTTAATTAAAGACAAGTTCTCATTGTTGTTTGATTCTTTGAAGTTGTTATTCTACTGGGATATATCTCTACTAGCAATTACAAAATTACCTTTTCTGCCAGTATGCTTCGTTAAAGAACTGATACAGAATTGTGACCACTTCACCCAACAAATGGATTCTCAACATTCTATCACGTAACAGAAAGAGAAAAAGATGTTATTTAGAAAAAGAATGAAAAAGGAGTGACAAAGTGTTGGTTAGCAACAGACATTAAGCTTGAACTTTTTTTATTTTTATATCTGGACATAAGACAAATGTGGTATCCTAATAGAAATGGAGAATCTAATTGATTGTCCATTTGCATGTTCTTAATTCAAATAAAAAGGGACATGTTGTTTCACTGATATTTTGGGCTAAGTCACATCACAAATGATGACTTAGGTGCAAAAGAGACAGTTATGTTGCAGTTAATCACTGGCACCATTTGCTGTGCCACAGCCTTTGTCTTGTCTGATTTCAAGTTCCTATTCCAAAAATGTCTGGCTTAACCTTTGTGTTGTATCTACCAGACCCTTGAGGATGCCTCAGATACCATGAGCAGTTTCAAATAGCGCTCAGTACTTAAACTCAGTTGACTGAATTGAGTCCTTGCCAACAGCTGGAACAGCACAACTGGCACATAGTAATTTAATAAACCAAACCTTACTAACTTTGCAGAAAATTAGAGAAACCTCTTTAATTTATATGACAATCTCATTATTTTCATTACTTCTGCTTTGTTGGGCAATAGATAATTTTTTTTCTAAATGAAAAGAAAATACTGCAAAGGAAGTTTAATGATTTAGCACCCTCAAAAAGTACATACAGGTTGATAATTTCTGAGGCTGTTACAAAAGACTTTGGTCTTTATAAGCATGCTCCCTAGATACTTCATCTATTTTTAAATCACTCTAATGCATCATCTCCAAAGGAAAAAATGACCTCTTTGTGATCTACACTTAACCACAGCATGCAGGAGGTAGGATCTGATAATAACCACATAAAAATAGGTATATTGTGTCAGAACTGAGATACAGTTATTCCACTCTTTTATCTCTGACTGGCCAACAGTGACTATCTGGGAGGTGACATTATGCAGCAAATCCTAATACTTCCCAAAAATACTCTTCTTGCCTCCAGCAGTTTATAGAATCATAGATCCATTTAGATGACTCAGTGACTTCCAGAAACAGACAGCTGTCCTTGTAAACAGCAGCCGGGGAAGATTCTACATCCAGCATGAAAGCTGCTCTCTTTAATTTCTGTTTAATTAGCCACTTCCTAGTTTCCTTTAGGTTCATTTCTATTTGTTAGTTTGGTTTCGTACTGGAAAAGACAATAAACAGTTGATCCCCATCCATCTTCTTTAGGACATGTATGGTTTATAGGTCTCAGTAATACCCTCCTGAACTGTCTGTTTGCAGGTTGAAAAGGCCTGTCCTACATAGGATGTAGAACCTGTTCCATACCTGTTCTAGACCTTTCTTTCTCTTCTAAAGCCTTTTTTTTTTTTT
>VZRN01002382.1:235557-282782 GCA_013397935.1 Dasyornis broadbenti
TTTTTTAAGCTGAAAATGAAGAGGAATGAGAATATCATACCTCACAGAAGATGTGTACACACTGTGGATCTGTGCAGTGGTATAATTATGTTCTTTAATTTATTTTTCCCACAATCCCAAATATTCCACTTGCTTTATTGACACTGCTTATCAGTAAGTTAATATTTTGACAGAATTGTGTACTGAAATCCCAGGTCTTATACCTGTGTGATTACAGTCCAATCAAAACCAATAATTTTCTTTGTAAAGTTTGCCCTGTTACTGCTTGAGCAGCACTTAAAATTTATCTACATTGAATGTCATCTGTCATTTTATTGCTTCATTATTCAGTGCTGTAATATCTTCCAGAAGCCATCAGCTTCCCTGTCTTTCTCACCATAAATTACTTTATGGTCATTAGCAAATTTTTGCCTCATTATTCACATCTCTTTCCCAGGATAGACACTGGGGAACTCCACCACTGGCCTAGCTATGCTGTAAATCTGATTGCTTCCTGCTATCCCCTTTTCCCAGCAATTAACAAATTATTCAACCAGGAAAGGAACTCCTGTTTTATACCTCAACACCTTTATTTTGGGAAGACTACTTGATGCCTTTCTTTGGCTTTTTACTGAATATCTTTTGGAAGTTGAGATAAATATATTAACAAGTACAAAAGTTCACATATTGATTGGTTCTTCTAAGTACCCCAGTGGGCATGTAAGGTACGAATTCTTTTCCAAAGGATACCTTTGCACACACCCACTATTTAACAATGTGCCCATCAATTCCAGTCTTCATTAAAGGTACTACTGGATCTCACACTGTTACTCTAAAGATCCTGGAGTCTCCCTTGAAAGATCTATTGGCTTCACATTAAGCAACTTCCAGTTCTCTGGAGCTTTTGCACTTCAAATATATTGATCATATCTATCCTATTCAGTTTGATTTACAATAATCACATCAGTCTTCTTACAGATGAAAATTCATGTAATATTTTTGTTATGAAAAGATTACTAAGTTATAAAAAGATAGGATCAGTCATTAGATTCTGTTTATTGTTTCACTTTTACAGTAATTACAATACTTCAGTAGGAAAAAAATCAAAATTCATCTTTTTAAAATGAAAATCTCCATTAGCATAATCTCTGTGAGACTTTATTTTCAGTAGTTCTCAATTGTTTTTATCTCATGGACTGCTTTAAATACCCATTAGCATAAAACAGTACTTTCTTTTGTCATTCACTGCTCAGTGTTTAACATTTTCTCTTAATCAGAGAGAAGAGGATGAAAAAGCATTCTGTGAATAGGATTTACCACAGAAGTATAAAAATCTGATACAAAAAAGACATTCAAATATGTTTTAACTTCACCCAGTGCACCAGAACATAGCCTACTTTGCAACTAAATTATAATTTCACAGCTGGACAAGACCTGTTCTCTTTACAGCTATGAAATCAGGCCTTAATTGAATCTCACCTACCATTGTGCTTGCATTGGGAAACAGCACCAGAAAATGTGAAAACAATAACATTTTTCAAATTAAGGTAATTTTTTTTTTTTTTACAACTGAAGTACATTTTGCTTTTGAAGGTTGGTACTTTTCCAACATGACAGTTTTTCACTCAATGACTTGATATTGACTTTTAATTCAATTAGGTGCTCTTGCAAATACATAGCTAATATCAAAAGCAAGGTCTTTGATAACTGTAGAAATTTGAGAAAACTCGTGCCTCAAATGCACTAAACATGACTTTAGAAATCAAATCAGCTTCTGCCTTTGGAAAGAATTGCTGAGGAGGCTGAGTTTTATATCACACTACCTTGCTTATCAGAGTAGCCAAAACAATGAAGGGATGTCCAGAGGATATGTAAAAAGCATGGCATGTACTTGTTATTTTTTCAGTTATTTTTTGCAGCTGAAATAACCTCAAACATTTAGTCTAAACTATTGTTTGTGTTTCTCCTAATACTTGTAGATCAACAAGCACATCATAAAAAATTACTAATCCCATCCTAAAATGGGTTTGAGAGAGAAGCGGTGAATTGTTGTCTTGTGTTTCTCCCCTTCAAAGATTCTAAAAGTGAGCTGGATGCTGAACTGTTTGATAAAATTTAGGTACAAGGAGTCCTACCCAGAGAAGCAGAAAACGTTCACAACCTGTAAAAACTTTCCTTCACTCTCCAATTTCCCAAACCACTGGTTTTAATAATGTATAAAATCAGGCTGGTACCAAAAGGTATTGCTGTAGCGATATGTGGCTGCAGAAAGGACACCTACCCCATGCTCCCTTCCAGACCAATGAACTCTCATCATGGTCTTGTGTCTATTCAAGCTCCAGATCAGGTAAGAAAGAATCCCATGGGTCTGAGCTGTCAGAGTGAATAATATGTAAAAAGCTGTTTAATTCTCACAAGAAGGGTGCTTGGATTAAACCATCTTCCTTACATAAATAGTCATTTGGAGGAGAATACTCTCAATTTCACCTTATTCTTGGCTAAGGAATTAGATTTTCAGGGGAAGGTTTTTGGTTTGGTTTTCTAAAAATAAACACTTTTTTTTTTCTAATTAGATAGAGGTAACTGGTTTAATTTTAACACAGCAGAAATCTCAAGTCTTTGGATAACAGTTCAAATAAACTTTCAAAAATTAATTTGAGAATGTAGTACAACCATGAATTAATTCAGAAGAACACAGTTATTTCACTTTCATATTACAAAGACAGCTTTTTCCAGACTTCAGTTGGGATGGGAGATTCCTTGTGATGGGTACAATATAGAAACAGGATCTGTGTCAGATGGAGACCCACTGCAGTAAGAAGATTATCTGTACTGTGGTCTCCTTTCCTTTTTCTAACACTGTGTTAGGACATTCACGTTCCTGAATCCCATCAGCTGAGCTCAGCCTCAGTGCTGTGGTGATCTCTCATTTCCCATTTTAAACATGGTTGTCTCTGTGCCGGCCTTTGACAGACTTACCCCCAAAATACACATCAAAGTATCTGAGAGACAGAAAACATGACAGAGGGGAAGCACACAGAAATAACAAGGTGACCTCAGTGAGTTTCACATAAAGTCGAGTGCTAATAGTAAATTTGGACCATGAAATTTGGACCATCATACTTGCTCTCACAAAAACTGTGACCAAAATTAATGGTTTTAGCCTCATTAGTCCTGCCTCCATTAATTTCCTCAATATCTACATCCATCACAGGAACCTGCTGATAAATATACTATGGGAGAAAGGTGTTTGAGGAGAGAAGGTATTTAGAGAAAGTATTTGGAAAGAAAACCAAGACTGAACACATAGAACTAAGCTAATAAAC
Source organism: Dasyornis broadbenti (assembly GCA_013397935.1). Classification (NCBI taxonomy): domain Eukaryota; kingdom Metazoa; phylum Chordata; class Aves; order Passeriformes; family Dasyornithidae; genus Dasyornis; species Dasyornis broadbenti. The sequence continues at coordinate 238,863 of VZRN01002382.1, forward strand.
CACCCAGAGAGCAAAAGAGACGTAGGGACCTAAAAAGAATGTCACCACTTCCAAAGATGAGAGTGAGGGGTCTGGAGAGTCAGCCTGATGGAGTTGGGCATGTTTAGCCTGAGGAAAAGCATGCTCAGGGGGAGACCTTATTGCTCTCTAATAAGCACCTGAAAAGAGGCTGTAGGCAGGTGAAGGCTGGTCTCTTGTCCCAGGCAACTAAGGACAGAACAAGGGCAAATGGACTGAAGCTGCACCAGTGGAGGTTCAGGCTGGACATCAGGAGGGATTTCTTCACTGAAAGGGCTGTCAAGCATTGGCACAGGCTGCCCAGGGAAGTGGTGGAGTCACCAACCCTGGAAGTATTTAAGAAATGACCGAATGTGGCACTCAGTGCCATGGTTTAGTTGATGTGATGCTGTTTGGTCAAAGGTTGGACTCAACGACCTTAGAGGTCTTTTCCAGTCTTAATGATCCTATGATTCCATTAATTCCTATGCAGACTCAAGTCAGTTCCTAATGGTACATTGGTCCTATTTCATGCAGAATTCAATTTTTAAAACAACTTGCAGTTGTAAAATCCCACCTGATCCAGCACAGCAATATGTTGTCATGGAAACTTGAATCTACCTTGTCATTAATAACTTTCTTTACATGGGAACTTTAGTGACATATTTTTCCAGATTAAATCAAGTTACAGATTTCCCATCTGACAGTAATATCAACAAAATTTATGAAGAGCCGTTTCAGCAACGGTCTGCTAATGTTTAATCTGAATATCATTTAATAAAAGTAACATATTAAACTATTATAAAATTAATGTCTAAACCATTAAATGTTTTAAGAATTATATATGATATATCTTTAACAGCCTCTAGAAATAAATAATGAGATATATCTATATATCTGTTGTAATACGTAATTATATTTGCTTTTTGTATTTTATCACCCCATGTAATTTTATATAATATGACAATTTACAAAGTTTTCTCACAGTGATACCTTTATTTGAAGTATATCAGTCAATTTTCAAAAAACAAGAAGTAACCTCCATTCTTAAACTAAACTGTACTTATAATTTTAACAAAAGTTTCTTTTACTACTTATTTCTCTTCATCTTGATCTTGGCTGTATAATGACTAGTGAAAATAAGCAAGTAGATTGCTAATAATGTTCAAAGATGAAAATATGTTTTTTATGAGACCCTGTGTATTAAAAATGTATCAAATACTCAGAGACGTGTCAGATAAACATCTGGGCTTTTGGATGATAAAACACTGAAATTAAATTTTTTTTTTTCTTTTTTTTTTTGCCACTGGTGGTCATTAGAATAGCTAGATGACTATTTTTTTGTTGAAACTGAAGACTACATTTATACATCCTTTAAATATGTACTCTGTATGGAAAAGAATGTTTTGTGTTTTGCTTTGTGTAGCTTCATTTTAAGTTTTTTTAAATTATAATTTAAAAATGAACCTATTCAGAAGAAATCCAAATATTGGTGCATGGAATACACAATTTTGATTAAAACCTTGCCAACGTGCTCCCTGGTGTCATAGTTTATATGCTTTCCTTCCTTTATTCTCCTATTTTCAGGCTCCCTGACCTGTACCCATCTTTTGTATGGTACCTCTGACTGTGGAACTCTCCTGACATACTGAAGTAGCTCAATAAGAACATGAAAATAAAAGGACAGTATGCAAACTGGGAATCCTGAGCAGGAAAACAAAATTTAAAAATTGCTGAGGGCACGGTGACTGCTAACTGCAGGCCCTGTGATATCAGAACCTTTGAGTTTTAGCCTAAGCTTTTGAAATAGTCTTCACTTGTTTGCTTGCTATTTCTAAAAAAATCAATAGTTTTAAAAAAAGAAAAACACTTTCCTTATAAGTCCTAGTTACTATAATAGTTTCTGTGGCCAAACAAATATAGAAATACACTGAGAAACAGGAAGACTATATTTTATTTTTGTTTTTTTCAACCCATGGTATGACATAGGGGATGTCACCTCACTCTGCTCTCCATTTCCAACTCCACATTTGTCCTCTGTGTCTGTGCGCTTTTCCTTGGCGTCTATTCAAAGGACCTATTCACTTCAGAGAGCTGTGAATTTTAAGGACGGAACACTGATCTGAACTGAGCTCCTGGCCAACACAAGCAAAAGGTTTTCACTGTATAACTCCTCTATCTGAACCATCATTTTTCAAACAAAGAATGAGTATAGAGACTCAACAAAATAGAGAGGGGTTTTTAATCATTTCCTGTTCAGGACTAGCAGTTAAGACTTGCATCTAAAATTATATTGTCTGGTATTATCTTCTAAGCACTGATTCTTATTAACTTCTCTCTCCCAGATTAAGGAGGACTGTGGCATCAGAAATAACCACCCCATTGATATTTCTGGGCTTTGATTAAATTTGCTACTTCTTTCCTTTAAACAGACTAAATTCAGCTTTCTAAATCCTTCACTAAAAGAAAAAAGAAAAATTCTCTAACCTCTAATCATCCTCACAAGCCTTTTTCTGAATTTTCCAATCTAGCATAATTTTTATTTTAGGCTGGGATTTGCTGCTGCACACTGTACCCAAAAATCTCTCTCCCAGGTAACAATTCCAGTCATGGGGAATGAAAAGGGCTGGATGCCCATTTTTAACATGCAATTTTCATTTAAAGAATTCACAAGACACCAAAGTTAGTCAAATATGGATATGGTTCAACAAGTTGTCTTGCAGTGAGCTCAAATCCCAGTTGCATTGAGTGGGAGGAATAAATAAGGAAAGGCAAGATTGTTGCCAGAACTCGGTATGCCTGGAATTTGAGCAGGGCATAGGAGAGGAGAATGGAGCTACAATATCAGTCTCTATCACTTTCCCACCTAAACATTCCCTGTTGATAGGCAGGCTCATGGTGTAGTGGTCAGAGGGAGAAACCAAGAGTTAGACCCATTCCTTGCTCTGTTGCAGAGAGATGCCTCGAATACTTTACCTGTAAGTTACATAGAGCCATTACAGGGTGCTCATGCTTAATTAATAGACAAAACGTAGTTCTACCTCATACAAAAAATAATATGTATAAATGCATCTAAAATATGTGGAGTTGATGTTTTCACTGGGCTGACAGCACTTCTGTTAAACACTGGTGTTGGAAATCTCAAGGATGCCTTGTCCAAAGGAGTCCATGGCAGCAAATATGGAATCTCTTATGGCTGAGGCAGTTAATTTCCATTAATGGAAAATAGGTTGCACCACTCAGGCACACAGCTGCATTCCTAAAACTCAGGAGAAATACTAGAATTCTAATGTGAGGAATATCCAATATTAGCCAAACTACAAATGTAACCATGGTCTTTGACTAACGAAGTCTGCCTTTCTTTGAATTCCTTTTTATCATTCTTGAGAATATTGTAGTTCATTGAATGTCATTAGGAAAATACTTGTGCCATTTAATATTCTTCTTATTGTATTTAAATAATGACAAAGATAGGTTTCATTTAAAAAAAGCTGGTAATCTATAGACATGAAATCTTCCTTGCATCCATTCACCCTTATGCCAAAGGCTTGCTCAACAAAGAATTGTTTTCATGTGATCAGTTCACAGATTTCCCTGGTATTTATGGATCTTGTGGAAAAGTAGCTTTTGCTCCCTTCAGCTTCTATTATTACTGCATTTTATCTCTGTCTCTCTCTCTCTATCATCTATTTAATGAATGTGTTATACACACTAAATGTATAATAATTATCTTGCTATTTATCTTATAAGCTTGAAAGTTATTTTTGCACAAATCAATATCTCAACCTGTCAGCAAAAAGTTGATTCTCTTTCAAGCACTTTCTCTGAGTATGTCTAATGTTCTAGGTGAGGTCTTTAGTCTTGTTCATCTGCTTTGGGATGCACAGTGTACATGTGTGGCTCAGAGGAGCCTTGTACATGAGCTGCAGTTCAGTTACTGGCCACAAAAAATTGCTGCCCCTGAACTCAGGGACCACGGATATCCCCTGCTCTCTAGGGACACCAACTCCCTCCAAAGGAAAGAGGAATTGGTAGGGACAGAGATGCCTGGTGAGTATTTACTCAATGAGATTTTGTATTCCAATACTCTTAACTTCACCTGTTAGAGAAGTACCAACATTTGCCAAGGGACAGTGGTAGTTATCCTGGAAACCACAGTACTTTCCTCGGTTTAGTGAGGAAATGGAACTCTCTATTTGCATTTCCTCTGTGCTGTGCTGAAAAGGCACATTCTGATTCTTCCCACCAAAGCAAATTTGAAATCATTGAAAGATTCTTCATCATTAATGCATTGTAAATTAATAACAGTGAGAACTGTGTCACTTGTAAGTGGTATCTCCACTCAGGTGCTCTGCGTTCTTGTAATTTTTGTTCAGTAAAGGTATTAGTGTGTTCAGTAATAATTCTAGATCTCCTTCATGGTTGTCAAAAGAACTACTAACTACTGGTGGAGAGCTATGAAGTTACTGGAAAATGTCAAATCTTTTCACTGCAGCCAGTGCAATATCTTCTGAGGCCCACTGGAACTCAGCTCTGTGGTATGAAAGCTTTTATCTCCTGTATGACCTGCCCATTTAAATATGGAAAGGCCTTGAAATGATGAAACCAGAGAGAAAAAATCCTGGTTCTTCAAGCCACACATTAATGGTTAGAATAATAACGAGTTTTGACTACACCACATTGTCTATTTCATAGATTAAAACAGATTAAATCTTTGGGCTTTTTGAAGAGCAATAAAGATAAAAACAAATCCTCAAACAGCACAAAGAACCTATGACTTTATCAGACTGCCTATGGCTTCAGAGGCCCAAGCAGAAGTGTTAGAGCAGCAAAGTTCCCCTGGTCTGTACACAGCCCTGCCAGCAGTGCTGAGCTTTGGTCCAAGAGCACAAACCTCTCCATCAGCATGGGAAGTGATCCCAGTAATGGCCCTTTTTAGTGCAGGGATGCCACACCTTCCTAGCCCTGACTTACACAGATCCCAACTGACGGGCATTCCTAGGATTGATGTAGAGTTAGTTGGAAGCAATGTAATATCAAAACTGTAACATGCTCCAGTATCTACCCAATTTAACTGTATAAATTAAAACTCTATTTCTTGCCTTTTCTCAGCCTACCTATATCAACTCTTTTCAATTCAATCAGCTCAAGCAAGCCCAGCCGCTGATCACCAACACTGGCAAGGCTGGGTGGTCATGATCAACACTTGAATTCTTAGAAGAATCTCTGGCACTCTGGCACAGTAATTTTTCACTTCATTTCTGAAGCTCAGAACAGGCGATGTGTTAAATTTAGTAAATTTATTAAGTCCTTGATTTTCACTAAATTCCAGCTAGGTTAAATGGGTTAAATTAGCCCTAAATAGGGCAAAAATTTTGTGACTTATATGAAAAATTTTGGCTGAAATAGGTGTTTTGATCTGGGTCTGAGCATGTCATTACTCACTGGAACAGCTGTGCTAATGGACGGTCCTATGTATATCCATAATTTAACCCTAATTCTTAATTTTAAATAATATTGTAGAAAACCGTATATCATAAGCTTTGCAGACAGAATGGGTAAGAGTATGAGATTAGCATACCTGGAGTAACACTTAAGGCAATACAGGCCAAGTGGTTAGACTAAGAAACATCTAAGATCAGACAGTGTTTGAAGCATGAGAAAGAACTGAGTCAAGGCCTTAGAGGGGCAAAAAATTTAGAAGAAATCACTTAATTGCTAAGCAGACATAAACATAATCTTTACCTTATTTAGATAGCAAAGAAACAGTGTAATCATATCCTATTACATTTTTATCAATTAAAATGTTTCAGAATATTGATTGAGGTAAAAAAAAAGATGGTCCTGGCACTCTGAATACTTTCTTTTGTCCTTGAAGAATGGGACAGTTAAGCTTCCTGTCTGAGATATTAAAATATTCTTAAAATTCAGTTTCTTGAACTTAGTAAATTAGGTAAGATTTCTGCACTAAAATCAGTTATTTCTCTCTCAACAATTGTTCTTTTCATTTTATATTCACATTCCTTTATGTATAATTCTTACAAGTAACAGTAGCACATGTATTTGCTATGTCATATCTGCATGGCATGATTTATATTTACTGAAATTTCATTATTCCGATAGTTAAAATTGTTTTCATCTTGTTTTCACAGAAATCCAGTTTCTTTGGTGTTTTTTTTCCAACTTGTGTGTTTTCCCAAGTATTACTTGGTCAGGAGGTCAACAAATATGAATAGAATAATACAGAAAAAATAAACCAACAGATTTGCACCTCCCTTGTGGATTATTTTCCTTTACTGATAACAAAGAATACATTTACAGTACAGCTGCATCCATGCCATGGATTTTTTACCATTTTCTTACTGGTTAAAGTGCTTCTACTGTCTGTATCTCCCTAGTGTTGAAAGCATGCACTTTACAGGTCTGTTTTAATTCCTTACATACCCTCACTTTATTTAAAGAAAAAAAAAAATTGAAAAATAGTAAAGTCATTCTTTGCTTCTTGTTGAGCAAAATATAGCCCAGCACATCCCCCTGAGAAAAAAAAGAAAAATCCACATTAAGGACAGAATAAGCAAGGGAACATTGCTGAGAAGGTATAAAGCACATCTTACGCTGTTTGAGGTGTTACTAAAATTCAGCATAAGAATGTGGAGCAGAAAAAAAAAAAAAAAGAAAAAAGACAAAAAAAAACCAGAAACAAAAGATGAAGGCTGGAAGAAAAAGCCTGGCTTATCAAAGAGCATGAATAGTATGGTCTTGTGGTCTGAGAAACAGTAATGGGCAGGGGGCTCCTATGATCTCACGCTGTCTCTAAGTGCAACATTCTTACTCTTGTGTTCCCCCAGTGCAGATGATAACCAGGTATCCAGGCGATGAGCTCGTCAACAAACTGGTCACTGTAAGTCATGGGAAGACACCTGCAAGCTGGATGGAGGCAATTGCTTTGTGGGAATAGAGAAGCTCCTTATCCAGGCAGAGCTTATGATAAAGCTCACTAGTTCTGCTTCTCAAGTTGTTCTCTGTCCTGTCAAGTGAGTAAAAGTTTTCATATGTTCCAAAATGACAGAATGTCGATCACACATTATCCCTTTCTAAATCACTTAAAGCCAAGTCGTGCACGCTCACGTGTACACGTGGGTTCCATGTGATTCAGGAATGTGATTCTAACCTAATGACACTGCAATTAAATAGGTGTGAAAGTGCCTCAGCAACCTTCTGGACTGACAGATGACTTCAGGCTCTCCTAGGAATTCAGAGCTCTTTCACTGAGGACACTACAACTTTGAATGCTTTGGAGTACAGGAACATACCTGTGCCAGAGATCTCGAGATTAAAGCAAACCAGACGCAGTGGATGGTGGCAGATTTTCAGAATCATTAAACTATTTTTCTCAGTACTCTGATGGAACAGAATTCCTTAAAATCAATGCAAATATAAAATACAAATCCCTTTTATAGAGCCATGGAAATGTGAAGGGGCTCTATTGTAAAAAGAATCAGGTTTGACAATTATATGAAGGCAAGCAAATTACATTGCATAAAACCAAACTACATAAGAAATAGGGAGGGAGAGGAATTTGAGTAGATTAAATACCTTGCCAGCAGAAAGAGACCTGCCAAACATCTCCAGATGTCTTTGTTCCTGCTATAAATTAGAACAACTGAAAGTCATCTCAGAAAAGTAGTTTTGCTGGTCCCTTGGGGTTTTTTTTTCACTGTCAAATTTCCTCCTCTGCTTTGTATCTCCTGTCTTTCACACTGAAATGTGCTACTATTCTGAAGCAGTTTGTGTTTCTGTTTGCTCTTCTTGTGCAGGGGTGGATGAAACAGGAGTAAGGGCTGGAGTGTGAGCAGGGACTGGTGCCTATTTTGTGGGTTACCTTTTTGGTGCAGGAAAGTATGAACACCCACAAAGTTCTGTTCAGCTGTACAGGCTGGCCAAGTCTGATTTCTTTGGCTTCCTCCCACTCATGTTTGCCTTTTTCAAAGGCTATTTTTTCTCTTTTATGTATAAGTCACCAAGTCCATATTGCATAAGGTGGGAAAAAGCCTTCACCTCCCCAGGTTTTGAGTTTTTCTGTTGGATTTTGTTTTCCATTTAAATGGTGTTTAATGGTCTCTAGCTCTTTCAAAAAACCAGAAGGCTTCTGTCATTCTGAAACAGTAAGGTAAAGAAGAAAAAATCTTTTCATGGTAATGGAAAAATATACCAAATCTTGCAAATAACTGAGTGCAAGATTTCTTTGTATCTGCCTAACTGAGAAAAAACTAAACTGAAGGCAGATCTATTTATTCAGTAACAAACCTGCTCTGAATCTAATCCTGTCTCCGGCCAAATTCTTGGGTTTACCTCTGTAAATCTAATAAAACTCTGAAGAAGTGAATGGCATGTCTCCTGGGTTACATCAGCATCAGTGAAACAGAGAAAGTGAACTACGTGTAAAGGTGAACAGAAATGGTTTTATTTTTACAGCCTCAAATACATTTGGAAGGGGTGAATAGTGAAGGGATATCTTGCTAAATTATACCCTGGGGAAGCGGAGGGTAGTTATATCCATACAGCCAATCATGTACTACCATCTATAACACTCTTTTTGGGTCATGCTGTAGTAACATTTAGAACACATGAACTTCATGCCCATCATCTGCTAAACATTTATTCAGTCCTGACACACAGAACCACACTGTAACATCTGCAGATATCAATACAGAAATATGTACCAGCCATGCAAAAGCAGTAAAAATAAAAACTATTTTCCATTTCTTCACATTAAAAGCAAGCCCTGTTTCAATGAATGTTTCAGCTCAGGAAGGATTCTGAGATGGGTTTTTCATGGTTACACAAGTGAAATATTTTCCTCTCTGGAGAGATATTCTCAACTATGTTTCAATAGAAACAAAAGAAATTTCAGTTAAATTAAAATGTGGAAAAGTTATCAAAAAGATTAGCTGATTCTCCAAATAATTGATGAAATCATTCAAACTAAAGGGAGCATTTATATTGTTTATTGGGATTTATTTCACCATTATGAATTCAGTTGTTGTTATGTATCCCAACAGAACAGAAGCACCTCTGAACTGCGTTGCAGCATAAATTAAGTTGTTAAAGCAAGCCATCACTGCAAAAATCCCATGCTATAGGGAGAACTAGAAAACAGATTGATGGTATGAGCAGAGATGTGCTGTCTTCAGAGAGGAGCTCCAAATGAGATCTTGTCTGAGCCCATTTCAAATTTGAGAAACTGGGATCAGGATCTGGGTGTGCCCTTGTGCCAATTTTTGTCACACTCTGCAGTTTCCTACACTGGGAACACTTGGAAAACTTTTAAAGTAATAAATGACCTTCATAGAAGTATACAGTACAGCGAGAGCAGCCTGGCACAGGAAAATCAAACAGATCTTTGACTTCTGCTCACAAACACATTTTCTGCTACATTTATGGTGTCCGTCATTTTTCCTTCATTACGCTGTAAGAATGTTTAAAATACATCTGCCACACTTTTTGTCCATTTTTTTTTTCTTTTGGCTGAGATTGCCACCTTTCCATTCACGTCCTGCATACAGCACAACTCATCATAGCTGGGCTGTTAGCTGACTTTCCCATGGGCACTGACATGACACTCAACTGCAAGCTCGGGACAGAATTTGGTGGAAAAAGATTTGTGCTTTTTTGCACAAGGAAGACAACAGCATCCTGATCAAAACTTGCACCACCCCCACCCCCACCTCCTCCCCACTTCAGTGATTAATTCCTTTCTATGTTTTTAAGTGTTGATGCTCGAAAGACCCTTGCAGAAAATACAACACGACCATCGGAGCTGGGAATTTATGGGCATCTACTCTCAAAGGTGCTAGAAATTACATTTTAACCTCTCAATGGTGGGACCAAACTCTGTGTTGAGCAAAGGTAATGAATATTTTCATAGGAAGGTTCCAGACAAGACAACTTGTGTTTTCTTCTCTTATTTCCACCATAAAAAAAAAAAAAAAAAAAAAAAATTCAAATCAAAATCAGGATTCAAATATTTGTTTATTCCTTACACCCCTTCTTTTGCCTGAATGAGATTCATTATATTATTGTTTTAACCTGTGAATATTCTCAGTCATGTGGAAGGCAGAAAAAGCAGCAGTTTTGCCCATAAGATGTCACAATCAAATCAGTTCAGCCATGTCTGTATGCAAAGAAGAATATTGCAATGTCAAGCATAAACTGTGGTTAATTATTTAAGCTGTAAGTAACGGAAAAGTTTATCAAGCACAGAGAGTAAATCTGCCATAAGACATTCCCTACCAGAATGAGTCTGCTTTATAGTAGATTAAATTATAGCCTCAAACTGCTTGATAATTCAGTTTTAATATTCCCAGTTTGTCAAATTTTAATATTAAATGAGTGTGAAATTTTAGCCAGAGGTAAAGCAAAGTTTCAGGACTAGGAAGTTGCTGCTGGCTGAGGGGAAAAAATGGTTCATGGAAACTAAAATAGGTTCTGGTTTTACTGGGATTTGTATTTTGAACATAAGAAGAAAACAAAAGAAAATAAAAGAATATGTGACTAATGATAACCAAGGAATTAATAACTCACAATTAATAGTTAAGTCATAAAATATGAAGTCAGTTGTTTTGCCCTGTTTCAGGTAAGGAGCAGAGAAAAGCACAATGGTCAACTGAGTATGTGCCATACCCATTATTTCTAACTTAAGGGTTCAGTGTTTTAGGATGACATTTTGGCTTCATTGAAGCCACAGTAAAACTCCAATCTGCAGCTTTTATATCACACTGCAATAATATCTCTCTTCCTCAGAATAGCTTATGATTTTGTCCTCCAACCTCCACACCAATCCAGTGTGTTTTACAATAGGAATTTAATATCTGGACAGATAACTCTACATTTTTTCCTGGTTAAAGTCTTCCAAGATGTTCTTGTATGTCAGTATGTTCTCACCTTGCTGTGCTGCTGACTTGTACAGACTGTGCTCTGTGCCTTGGCACCAAGGAATGGATGCTCACAGCGGTCTACCAGGATTTTATAGTGCTGATGTTTCCCAAATATTAGCATTAAGTGTTTTCAGGTGTCTGCATCAGGAAGAGCAGTGCCAGAAGGTCAAGGGGGGTGTTCCTGCCTCTCTACACAGCCCCAGTGAGTGAGACAGGGCTCCTCAGTACAAGAGAGACAAGGAGCCACTGGAGAGGCTCCACAAAGATGATTAAGGGGCTGGAGCATCTGTTATGAGAAGAGATTGTGGGATCTGAGCCTGTTTAGTCTGAAGAAGGGAAGACTGAGAGGAGGTCTCATCAACACATATAAATATCTCCAAGGCAGGTGGCAAGAGTATGGTGCCTGGCTCATTTCAGTGGTGCCCAGTGACGGGAAAAGGACCAATGATCATAAACTAAAACACGAGTTTCATCTCAATGTGAGGAAAAAGTTGTTTACATCAATTAAGGTTGGCAGAGCACTGGAACAGCTGCCCAGGGAGGTCATGGAGTCTCCATCTCTGGAGATATTTGAAACCCACCTGGATGCACTCCTGTGTAACCTGCTCTAGGTGACCCTGCCTTGGCGGAGGAGTTGAATTAGGCAATCTTTAAATGTTAGGGTTGGATCTTCCAACCCTAACGATGCTATACTTCTGTCTCTGTGACTCTACACCACCAGCACATTATGGGAATGGGTATATATGACATCTGTATGTGGATTGGCCATTTATAAATAATGTGAAGTGACTAATCTGAGATAAAAATTGAAATCTTTGCCCACTAAGGTATTAAATTTATGATTTGTGAGCCCAAGAATTGAAACTTCTATGCTGTACAGTCCCTTCCTTCCTAAGACTGAGAGACTTTAAAGTCATTGAACAGAGCAATCTGCTTCATCTCTTTGTTATATCCCTTCTGCAGGTTTTAATAGACCAGATCCTGAAGTTTTCATATGGATATGAAAATCAAACTCTCACTGCCTACTTAATGTTCTCTACTTATGGGTGGGAAGAAGGTATCTACCCTTATTTGAATTTATTATTATTAACATTTGAAATTATTGTTCACAAAAATGTGCTGAATGTCTTCCAAATCTTTTGGACTTGAAAATGCAGCTAGAGCACAACACAAGAAAGCTGACTATAACAAAACCCCGCTTGTCCATAACTTTCTATCTTGCTTGGTATCTAGATGAGGTTATGGAACAGAGCAAATACCTGGGACTGCACTGCCCTCCATATCCTGCAGATAAAAGCTAGCAGGATACCCAAGGCCATATTCTTGTGTTTTATTCCTAGTGCCTGGCAGGCACTGGGCTGTGGATGGAAGTGAACACAGCATGAGTCATCTTGGAGGAGAGGGGAGTAATGTTCTGTGAGTGGGAAGGAAGCATTTGGATGAGCTGGCAGAAGCTGTGCCTGCCACAGGACGCAAAGATCTCTCACTACTCCTGAACTCCACCACACCAGTGGCCAGAAATAATTCCTGACTTCTCTTGCCTGGTGACTGTGCCACATCTCCCTGGTAAATGTGGATGTCTTGATGGTCTTCTCTGAGCCATTCAGCTGCTGATTGTGACTGTGGGTTGTGAACAGGTCAGGGTCACCTCTGAGGTGGCAGGTGTTTGGGGGATGCAACTAAGTCTTGTGACCAGGTAGGGACACTTGGAAAGCCTAAGTGGATGTCTGTGAAGATCCACTGCATGGACATCAGGTCTTCTTTTTAGCTCTGTTTTAGGGTGGGCTGTACCCAGGGTATTTTTAGAATCCTGGAATCATATAATAGTTTAGGTTGGAAAGGAACTTAAAGCTCATCTAATCCAACTTCTGTGCTGTGTGCAGGGATGCCTTCCACTAGAAGGTGGAGGACAGGGAAAGGACAGACAGTCTCTGGAGATGTTTATCAGAAGTGTGTTCTTTGCAGGTGCAGAAGCAGATCTGCATGGTGCAATAACAAAATTACCTAATATATTAGGTGAGAGCTTGCAGCACAGCATGATGGGGAAAAGAATCCCTTTAAATTTTCCTAGCTTCAAAAATTGTCCTAACTGCAAGTCTGTCCAGTAACAACATGTCCATCACACATACCTTATGAGGAAGTGCATCTTCAGCATTTGCATGTCAGTTCTGATAATGAAGAAGGGCAAGTGGAACTGCCATTGAGGCATCTTGGCTGAGTGTCTGGGGCATAAGGTGAGGGCTCAGGCCTGCACCTACTTCCCTGCTGTGTCATGTGTTTTCTTCCTTTCTCTTCACCTTCCCATCCTTGGGGGGTCTACAACTTCTCCCTCAGATGTGATGAAGCAGGAGCCATGGAAGTACCAAAAATAAGCACTTCCCTCAGCTCAGGCTCTTTACTTTAGAAAAGCCGCTTTCATCCCTTGTGGCAGCTTGTCAGAATTAGAATCAAGTGACCTTAAATGTGTTTATCTTTTTATTATGCAATTAGCCACATCACAATGTCCTGTGATTTCTTTTTGTGACTTAATCCTCGTAACTGAATTACAGAGCTATCCTAGAAACAGACTCAATAGGAACTTGGGAATAGTAATAATTGCAAACCTCCTGAGCTTTCCAGTCTCCCAAGTTAATGTTTTAATTAGCTATTGGTACTTAATTCACTCCTAGAGGCAGTTCATTTAAACCATTGCAAAATCATTTTAAAGTTATTTCAGTCTTTGAATCAGAATATAAAATCAATGCTTAAAATATCTAGAAAGTTCATGCTTTTCATTCACATTTACACAGTGAGTTTCAGAGGGAGAAGAAAAGAAAAAGAAGGTTTTCATTTTACCCACAGTTTTTCAGTGCATCACCGAACAAATCCAGTGCTTAACAGCCCCACCTCCTGGTGAAAAAGCAATGAGAAAACAAACATTTTACTGGCAATGTTTTCTGATCTAGGTTACATAATGGAAATGCTTTTGTTTTTTACTTTTGCATGACAGCTCTAGAGCATGTTTAGAGCTTTTTTTTTTTTTTTTTAATCTGTATTCCCTCTTTTTTTCTCTCACTTCACAAGGATATTATACTCTAATAATTGCTTTTCTCCTTAATGTCACCTTTAAAACAGATGAAAAATACACTCTGATTTTTTTGTCTCCCCATAGACAAACCCAAAGGTAGAAATCAGGAAAAACTCGACAGGATCTGAGAACTTCTGAAGGTGTTCTTGGGTACAATGTCTCCAGGAGATAAAGCATGAGACCATGAGGAATTCCAAGATGGTATAAATCTTGGAGAATAAATCATCATATGTCAGGAAACTATTATCCAGTAGCAAGGATGAGCCTGCATGCATCCTGAGGAAGGACACTTCCCATGGGATTCTTTCCTGTGTCAAAATCTACATTCCCACTTAATGCGGTTTTTTTCCCAGTAAACTCCTAATAGTGTATTCTGATACCTTCTATCCTCTTTCATTGATTCCTTGCCTCCAAAAGCAGACTCATAAAATTTCTATAAACCCAAAATAGTTAACAACAAGAAGAGGACTGCCAGCATGTGGGAGATGAAAACAGCCTACATTCAATACTTGGAAGCATCATGAGGACAATGAAAAGGTCAGTGACTTCATTGTTAAACAGAGCATGCAAGGAAGGAGCATGGCATGCGTGTGAAGAGGGGCTGGATGCTTCACCATGGGAAACCTTCCATATAAATCATGAGCAAGTTCAGTTAAGATCTGCCACTTTGACTTTTCTGATTCAGTCTCTGCTTCAACCTCTGCACCATCTTTAGGCCTGCCAGCACCTCTCTCCTCCAGCTACCTGTCAGCCCACGTCTTCCCCAATGTCAGGATTCCCAGCACTGTGGCTGGCCCTGCAGCATCTTGCAGAGTGGAGACTGTGCTTTGCTGTGTGCTGCCTTTTGAGCAGGGCTTCTCAAAAGCAGGAATTATAGAATCATAGAATAGAGAAAATAGAATACTCTTGTCCAGGCACAGGACACCCCAACAATCATGCCATGCTCCTGAGAGAATACTCCAAATGCATCTTGAACTCTGTCAGGCTTGGTGCTGTGACCACTTCCCTGAGGAGCCTCTTCCAGTGCCCAAATACCTCTGGGTGAAGAACTTTTTCCCAATATCAAGCCTGCACCTCCCCTGGCACAGCTTCAGGCCATTCCCTGAGGTCCTGTCACTGGTCATCAGAGAAAAGAGATCAGTGCCTACCCCTTTTCTTCCCCTAACGAGGAAGCTGTAACTGCAGTGAGGTCTCTCCTCAGTCTCCTCTTCTCCAGGCTGAACAGACCAAGTGACCTCAGCCACTCCTTCTGTGGCTTCTCCTCATGGCACTTTGTTGCCCTCCTTTGGATGCTCTCTAATACCTTTATATCTTTTTTATATTGTGTCACCCAAAACTGCCCCCAGCACTCGAGGTGAGGCTACCCCAGTGCAGAGCAGAGCAGGACAATCACCTCCCTTGCCCGGCTGGTGATGTTGTGCCTGATGCCCCTCAGGACAGGGATGTCCCTCCTGGCTGCCAGGGCACTACTGACTCATGTTCAACTCGCCATCAACCACGACCCTTTCTGTGTCACTGCTATCCAGCCTGTCATTCTCTCTATCCACACATTCAGGGTTGCCCTGTCCCAGGTGCAGAATCCAGCAGCTGTTTTTGTTAAACTTCATATGGGTGGTGAATGCCCATCACTCTAATTTTTCCAGGTCTCTCTACAGGGCCTCCATCTACTTCATGCAGCCTCCTGGGCAACTGGTGTCTGGTTGGGAAGGTCTCTGTCAGCAAGGTATTTATTTTCCAGAATTAAATGCGAAATAGACTTACCAGGGAATGCATTCTAAAGCAACACAGAGACCAGGAAGGTTGTGCTTTTGCAGGTATCAGCTGGTGCACTTCTAATGGAATCTATCCAGCAATAATGCGTTTTATTTTCCCCACTGTCTGCTGGGTTAAAATGCCTCCGCTAATACTTTCCAATAATATGCCTTTAAATACTAATCAAGATCAAGCCTGAAGTTGCAACGCAACACAACAGCATGTGAGGGAAACATTCTCTGCTCATATCTGAAAGGGGCAAACCAACCCTTTGGCTGGGGGCTGCAGTGTTTGGTTCCACATAATCTCTGTTCCACTCGCAAGCTTAACAAAATGCTGCATTGAATTTCAGGCACTGTTGATTGCTCTTGAGGTGGTTATAAAAAATCAGTTGTGGGGTTTTGTTTTAGGGAAAAGTGTAACAGATGTAGAAGGAGTACATGCCAGGATTTAAGAGGAAATGCACACGGCTGAGAGGCACAGGAATGTCATGGGGTCACAGTTTCAAAGACTGAAGCCCCATCTAGCCAGGTCCTTTCTGTTGTTCAGATCTCCCATTATGGGTTGCTTGAGGCTGCCCTGAGGAGTCTCCTTGCTTTGTTCACCTCCTTTTCAAAGTATGGTCAGGTCTCTCTGGTTTGCAGTTTGTTCTGGTTTAAAAAGTAAATTGAGTCACTGGGGAGGAAGAGAGGAGGGGTGAGAGGAGATCTTTGCACATGCCTTAAGACTGAATTGAACCTTTTATCTTGTTTAAAAGGTTACCTACAGAAGGGAATAAATGAGAATGTTAATTGGGATGTGGAGTTCAATTCTGCCAGCTTCTAAATATACAAGCATACAAAACATTCTGATGCTTAAATAAATTAGCCAAAATGGCCTAATTTGATTCACCTCTCACAGAAGCAAACCCTGAGAGTATCCCACTTTATCTACTTTACCTACAACATTTACCCCTAGTGCAAGAACCAAAATGAGGTCCGTTGATGCAATCCAGTCCACATTGGTGGAGAATGAAAACCATTTAGGACTGAAATAACTGGTAAAGTTGACTCTCCTCTCAGTGACGACAACACAAACCACTTTCACATCAAATATTGGACTGTGAAAGTGACATCAAAGATATTTAGCAAAAGACACTGAAAATGAAGGATGTATCCTTTCATCTCTGCTGGACTATTCAGGAAGATTGTAGCATTGTTTCCATGCTGCACTTAGCCATATAATAAAAGAGGAGTTTGTTTTTTCAGGCCGTCAGGGAAGAACCTCTCATGGAGCACTAAATTCACACTAAACCACTCTGCCAATGCCTGGGGATGGTACAGGGATAATAGTAGCAAGACTCAAGAATTTAACGAGTTAATTTGAAGCCTATATATAACTGAAGCAAAAAAGAAATTCTGAAAATAAAATGTAATTATCAGTATGCCTTGTGATGTAAAGCATCTGAAACACAAGCATAAGAATAGTTTATAACTAATAAACTAAGAAACATATTTTTTTTTCTCAATAGTGTGTGTATAATCTTGCAAAGTAAGTGATTAATAAATTGTTCATGAGCAGCTCACTGCAGTATTGGACTTTAGAGCTGTGTTAGATTACTGCATGAAAAGCATTGGGAAAGTTATGTGGACCCAACCAAAGTAAAAATTTAATCAAAGGAAATTGTTATGTGAGTGAATTCTGTTGCAAATAAACAATTAATGCCGTTTATTATTACATCTTAAATACCTTTTAATAGTTGCTTTCTATTCACTTCTTCGGGCTTACTATTCCATTCACAAATATTTTTTGTCATGTGTTTAAGTTGAATGTTGATCTACTGCAATTTTTCACTGAGAAAACACAATTAATAAATTAGTTATTATCAATAATTAATAGATATAAATAATAGATAAATGTTAATAAATTAATAATAAGCCTGTAAGCAAGAATTGAAAGCAAATACTGAATTGATTCATTCAAAGTGGAGAAAGTATTAAGAAGGATTAGGAGAGCAGTGCTGCCAGTAGAGGTTTCTATGACTTTGAGGAAGTCCTGTCACTTTGGGATTTCTTTATTTCTACTTTTGATTCTACATTGACTTTGACTTGATGATCATTTCTTTTTCAGCTTTTGTCCATTTCTAACCTTGAAATGTTACAGGATATTTTAGAGGATTCCCAAAAATCAACATTTCCCTGTAAATCTAATGGGAAAACAGTGATGTTGGTAGAAAAACTAGTCAACTTTCCTCACTGGAGTGGAGAGGTTTTGCTATGAAGTCCCAGGAATGGAGGACCAGGAGTTGTGTTCCTCTGACTTTCTTTTTGACATTTTTTCATTTTTAAGATTCCGTAACAATCCCTCCAGAGTTTCACTCTGTGAAAGATAGCATCAGACTAAATTAAGCAATGCTTTGATGGCTTTAAGTAATCTGGATAAACTAGGTAAAAATGTCACCTCCTTTTCCAACTTGGGCAGGTCTGTTTTCTTGGGTTTGAGAAACAAGTAATTTAAATAAATTTTTGATAAAACAATCTTTATTCAAACAGCTGTGTATCAGATAAAATTATCTTTCTTCAAACTGCTCTGTATCAGAACGGCTATGAATTTCTAAGAAATGGTTGCTCCATTGCACTGTTGCTTTTCTCACTGGCTGTGACAAAAAGAAACTTTTCATGCTGGATTGCCATAAACATTTTCCCATCATGTTATCTTGCATTAGTTCAATCTATTAACTAAAAATTTCAAATCTTGTCTAATTTAATTTCAAACAAAATTAAAAGGATTCAGGTAGAAAATAAACAGAGAGAATTTTGCAAAGTCTGTGAGAGATGTATCTAAGGTATTCCTAAATGGAAAACCATCTCAGTCTCAGGAGATTCCTTTAGATGAAAATAGGTTCAGGCTGCAAGAATCTTAACTAACAGGTCTGTTCTTATGCTTTTATGGTCTGAAAGAGGGAGTTAACAGTAGGAGGTAAATGAAATTAAGCAGTAATACAGAAAAATGAAGACGACTCTTTCCAGCAAAATCACACCTGTGCATGTGCAGTCATGGCCTCTGACAGTTCTCTTCTTCACCCTGTAACATTTTGAAAGCTCTAGGACTTTTCTTTTTAGTCTTATATTTGCTTTAAAGGGATGGCTAGTGTTGTGTGGCTTGTAGGCTGCGTGAGTGAACACATTAAATCATTCAGGCTGTGTGCAAAGCATCTGTTCCCTGTTTGCCTGGGATTGCTCTGGGTGAGATTCACTGGTGTGGGTGTCCAGGGTCCAGCACCAGCCCAGGCTGTAACCAGCAGGGAGGCATCCCATCAGTCCAATTTCTAATAGTCTGTGGAAGAGCAGGAGGAGGATTTCACTCCAGATGAGAGGATTGCCCAGATTATGTTTTTCTCTTGATGCTTGTGTGTTTTAAAGATTGATTATCACCCTCTGTTTTAAAAGCTTGCTCCAGTTAATTTCAAAGCTTACTTCCTTTTTTGCTCAGTTCAGAAGAATCTTTCCTTTCACAGTCTATCAGAGAAAGTTGTGCTTCATGACTTGGCTACAATGCTGTGAGCCAACTGCTGCTGTTATTACTAAAGGGCCTTGCCAGCTTTCTTAATTCTTGCTTTCCTTTTTGATTCATTATTCATATATAGAGAAGAGTATCTAATCTAATCAAAATATTAAGACTCTGTCTGTGCTTTTTACTGCCTCTTTTTTTTTTTCCTTTCCAACTTTTCAGAAAAGCTATTGCTGTTTTATAACAAATCTTTCACTATGACAGTCAAAAATTAGAGAAGGCAACACGTGTTCCTAGTCTGTTCTTGAGAGAATTATCTTCTATGTTTTTTTCTTTTCAGGAAATTCTTCTCCATTCTTTTCTAAAAAGAGATTAACCATGAAGATAGGTGCTAGGCAAGAAATAATCAAGCACACAAGCATTTAAGAAGAGAATGCCGGGTCATTTCCACTGAAATTTTTATCACCTGACTGTTATTCCTTCTTTCAGAACACCCTGTGAATCTGTGTTGACTGCAGGCACTCTTTTATTTGGAACAAATTCCACAAAGTTTGTAAGGAAAAGTGGACTGTGACTTAATACCCCAAAATAATTGCTTTCAAACCTTACTAGAATTTTTGAATGGGTGAATTATACTTAAATAGATGTTCTCTATGAGGAACAGGAAGGGCACCATATCCTCTTCTGTGCAGTGGAACGTGTTCTCTCAAAACCAGAAAATTTCTTTTTGAAATGTCAGATTCTATCCACAAGCCCTTACAGTCTTTTAGACACAAACACCTCTCTATAAAAGATACTATTATTTTTGTTGCATTTGTTGATACTGTCCAAAATCAATTTAAAGGATACTTATGTTGGTACGATCACTGAGGCTTAAGTAAAACATGAATGATCTCCAATCAGCCCCCCAATCTTCTACTGTCATCATGCTCAAACATTATGATACAGTGCTTAGAAAATAAGTAGACAGATGAGCAAGCTGGAATCAGCAAGACATTTCTGAGCTACCACTAATGATATAAGCAGTGTCCAGCATGACAAGAACTCAATCTAGAAGTAGGAGTATTGGTAATTAGTAATTAGTAACTAGCCATCAGTAGTTAGTAGCCATCAGTAATTAGCCACTTCTGTGTCTTTCAAATACCTTACAGAACCTGACAGTTGTAGATACAGAAATTTATCTGTGATATTTATTCTCCAGTATTAGTTGTTCCCTGCTAGAGGGTGATTTTATTTCTGGAAAACTTGTGCCTTAACCATGGTCTGATTGATCTAGCACCAAAAAAGCATCCTGTGTTTCACTCACAGAAAAAGTGAGCAATATTTCCTGGTGGAGCTAAGCAGATATTCCTAATTTTGTTGACCTGATTGGAAAATGAACAGTTTTCTTTAGGTACAGACTATTTTTCTTTATGGTTTCTTTGCAAGATCATGACCATTCACCCAGTAAGCTCTGCAAAGGTCAAGGACCCAGCTAAGTTCCCTGCTGGTGTGCTCTCCACGAAGTTGGAGGTCAGCCTCTCTGACATTGATACAAATCAATTCTGTCATTATTCATTCACCTCCTGCATCCTACAGCAGCTTTCCAGGGTCATACAGGAAGCATGGAGCAAAACCAAGGATTTATTGAAAAACTAATTTTTAGCTCTGTTTCAAGCTCGAACCAGAAAACAAGCATTTCTCTTCTTGACCTGTTTCAAAAGTGCAAGTCAATAGATGGAGTTTGTTCACATATATGACAAATACAATAGGAAATGGGAACTGGAAATGAAGATTAGCATTCCTACTGCTTCCATTTGTTCCTTTCTTTGTCTTCTAGATGGAAACAAAATCCAACTACTGCTTTATAATAGCAACAAAACATTTACTATGAGTAGAAAACTTTGGGGGGAATAAAAGACAAACCTAAGAAAGACCATTAAATCTTACTAGATGTGCTTTCAAGGATATTATTAGCTGGGTTATGAAACTCTGTGCAAGTTTTCCCATCCACAAAATACGTTTTGCAAGCAACTTTTGAACCATTAATGTTCTCACCTTCAGTCAGTTACACCTTATGAAAACATCCTATAGCTTTTGTAGAATGAGTGTAAGAAAGAGCAGTTCTTCAATATGAAACAAGGATGGAAACCTGGCAAAAATAAGAGATTTTCAAATAATGGAGAAAAATCACTTGAAAGTATTTATTGTTTGTGTTGTTCTTTCATCTAGAGGTGCATATAAGTTAGACAAAGTTGGCAGAAAGATGTTATATCTTTCATTATGCCAGCTACTACAGGTGGAAAAAATATAAAAATTATTTTTCTATCGGCCCTTTTCCATGTCAGCGCTTCATATTATGTTGTTAACTTCCACATCGTCATGGCAATGTCATTATAACCTAACTTCCTAAGGATATTACATAGCCAAGGTTAATTATTGGCAATGTACTACCTACTTCAATCTGGTGAGGGTATGAGGCCTTACAGGCAGAATTATTCAGCTCTTGGTGCTCTATGTCCAGCTGGAGTTTATGTTAGTGACACAAGCAACTTCTGACATAAAGCAAAGAAAAGATTTGGAGCTGCATGCAGAGAGGAAACAGGAGTGTTAAAGAGATTTTATTTCTCTACATATTTCCTCTCTCTTGAAATCAAAGAGCCCTAGAGAAACATTTAAGATTTACCATAAGTCTATAGAAGCAAAGTTTGGCCAACATAGAAAATAATTTGTATTTGTGAATGTACTTGTGTGAGCCTACCCTCTGCAAGGCTTATTGCATACTTGTTTGCATCTGAACCCGTTTAACTATTTCATTATTCAATTGTACCATTTAAATATGTGGGTTGATCTGTGCTAGAAAATCTTTGAAATTTGTTTTCCTCAAAATGTGGGCACTGGAGCATTATAGTGATACGAGAAAATTAGATTCAGCCTTGTGAGTCTGCTTGCTTTGAATGAAATCCTGCTGTAAATACAAGAGTCAAATGTGGTTGGGAGAGTGTTTTTGCTGTGAACATGGCCTATTTTGTATTTGTTGCTGAACACATGTAGGCAGAAGAATTCATTCTGCACTGCAGAAAAACCTAAAATGCCATTAGAAAATATGTATGACAGCAGAAGAAACAATCAAACCCCAGGATTTTTCCATGAGAAAAATAAAGACATGAAAATTAAATTAATAACCTTTGCATTTTACTTATTTGGTTATGGATTTTGCATAGAATAAAAGAAAATCATTGTTTTAATTCAATTATTCTCATAGAGATGCATCCCAGTGGTGCCTTATAACCTTTCTAATGAATCCCTTCTTCTGTCACTACAAGACCTGAATCTGTCAAATATTTTTTTATTCCTGTTCTATACTAAAAAAATCCTGGTCTCATGCACAAATTTATTTTCCTTTCCTTGTGAACCGTAGTGATTTATTGACTGTGACCAACACAGTGACTTATTTCCTTGCTGATAACTGGATATTTGCAAGACATGGTGAAAGTTTGGAGAGAGTGGGAGAGAGGCAGAAGAATGCTCACGAAGGGAGATCAGTATTAAATGAAGACAGCTATGGAAAACCCTGAGACTGACCACTATGTTCCAGGCCTTCCTAGCTCTCAGTCCTGCATAGATATTCACCATCTAATGAAGCAGAAAAGGGGAAAGATATGTTCCCTTACCCTTCCCAATCACTCCAGCATAATTACACTTGCACTTAACTGTTACTCTAAAATGACAGTATAGTTTCCAGGTGCCCTAAAGCTTGCCTGAATGATATATAACTGTGAGGCTGAAGCTGTCACATGGAACAATTTATATCTCTTGCTTACCTACAACCATCCAAACAGACAAAAAGAAATCTCACGACATCCAAATGCCAGTCTAGGAAGAGAAATGAAAACCAGAGCACAGGAAGGTAGAATTATATCCGAAAAGTCACTGACTCTGACATTTTCATGCAGAAGTCAGTCAGTGGAAACTTCAAATCGGATGCCATAAGTAATATACATTAGTCGGAATTTGTACTGGCTAGTGATGGAGGAGGAACAGAAAGACCCTTTTAAAATTTATTTACTAACAATTTATTTTTAACTTCTGTACACATCACAGGAGAAAGCAAGAGGGGAGCACTGTATCTTGATGTGGCTGTTAGACTGTGGAAACCTGGAACAGATACAAAAAGTTGTAACAAAAATAATTAGAGGACTGAAGAACTTGTCTTCCTGTGGAAGACCTGAAGAACTGAATCTGCTCTGCTTTTCAAAAGATGACTGAGACATGAATTTATTACAAAATGTTTGAGTTAATGAGGAGAAAATAGAACTCTTTCATCTAGTGGAGAAAAGCGTAACAAGAATTAATGACTACAAGCTTCAGCCGCACAAATTGAAATAGGAAATTTGGCACATATTTTGAAAAATGAAGTTGATTAGCCAATAGTTTAAAATTCCTGCAGGAGAAGCTGCACACTTTGGTTACTCTTGGGTGATGAGTTAAAGTTGTCTGTAGGGCTACAGGTTGCAGGTCATGGGATCATAGAATCATAACAACTGTGCCACAACGTGTGAGCTCCAAGCCAGGACATGATTCTGCTTGTTTGTGTCTGTGGTAGTGCCCATCTATACCACTGCTTTGTCCATCTACACCATTGGTTTGTCCATCTACACCACTGCTTTCTCAACTGCTCATTTCCCCCAACAGTCCCTGTCCTTGGATGTCATTAAGACTGTTTAAAATACAGATCTGGAAGTCCATATTTGAGATTTCTCTTTAAAAAAAAAAGGACGTTAGTCAAGATTGTTTATACCTTAGTCCTTCTTCACCTTGTAGTTATGTAGCATAAGACCATGTTTTATGGGATTTTCCGTTTGCATTATACCTTTGGTTCAAACTTTGTGTTTGATGTGACAGCAAGGCCATGGCTTGGGATAATCACCCCTGTCAAGCTGCAGGCCAGTGCCATGGACACTTCTTTTGTTACCTCAATTCTATTTGTACCTATTGACGTCCAAACAAGCCAAGGAATGAAACAGTTGGCCTCAGGCAACAGAGGGAAGTTGCTATGCAAGCTCTCCACTGGTGGTGTGATCAGTGATGGGCTCTGCAATGCCGGTGGTTTTGAACTTCGCTGTCATATAACCAGGTTAAATACCAAGTCCTGTTTCCCTGAGCATCAGCTGGTGGTAGGCTCTCCTTCAGAGTGAATCAACAAAATCCCTTTGCAAAAAAGCACGCTTGTGTGGTCCAGATTGCTCCAAAGAAACCTCTCCTAAGGATGAGACTGGGACTTGCAATACTGATCATATAACCCACTAACACTATCCCAGCAGATTTTTGATCCTCCTGCATCATTAAATGTTCTCATGCTACACTTTAGGCATGCCAGACACTGAAAATAGTGTCACAGGACCATGGAGGCATATGGGATTGTTCCAAGAATTATGGAATGACAATAGGGTAATTTCACTGTAAAGAGGCAGCCCCCAGCTGTGAGTTGTGACTGTTCTGCAGTACTTGACCTGTAGATCAGGTGTTATTCCAGAGTGTATGCATTTTAACAGCATGTGCAAAACCATCTGTTCTATGTTGTAAACACCAAAAGGACTAGAAAGAGATAATATCTACAACTGCTGCTGCAAAGAGAGTCTGCGAGAAAGACAAGTTTGTTAATGACAGAGTTTGTGCGCTGCTTTCAGCTGGGATAGCATTCATCTTCTTCCTGATAGCTGGTGCAGCGCTGTTTCACATTGAGAAGGAGAATAATGTTGACAAAATCATGATGTCTTGCTTGATGCTGAGCACTGCTTTCCCTGAGTCAAGGACTTTCAGTATCTCATTTTCTGCCAGTGAGCAGGTGCACAGGAAGCCAGAAAGGAGAATGGCCAGGACAGGTGACCTGAACTGGCCAAGGGGATATTCCACACTACGGAAGGTCATGATCAGTGTATAAAATGGGAGGGGTTGGCCAGGAGCTGCTGATCACTGCTCAGGGTTTGGCTGGGTGTCGGTAAGGGGGTGGTCAGTAATTTTATCGTGCTTCACTTAATTCTCTTGGGTTTTATTATTCTCTCTCCTTTTCCTTGTTAATAATAATAATAATAATAATAATAATAATAATAATAATAATAATGACAACAACAACTCCAACAGGGCTCTCATCCTGATTCCTGTTCCCCAGTTCCCATGGGATTTATAGATTTATTGCCTCATGCTGTCTGCAGCACCCGAATTTTGCTGCCCTGTACAAANTTACTTTATTTCCATTAATTAACTTTCTTATCTTAATTCTGGGCTTTTCACTTTTGTTAATTCAGGGCTTTTACCATTTTCCAAATCTTCTCCCTATCCTACTATCCCACCAGAAGCACGGGGTGGTGAGGAATGAGCAAGCAGTTTGTGGCACTTGGTTGCTGTCTGGTGTTAAACCATGGCAGACAGTGACTACAGTAAGGATATCCCTAATGGAAAAAAAAAAAACATATTGAAGCTGAGTATCCCAATACTTTTTCTGAGGCCAGTTATTTCTTACAAGAAATTAATATCACCTAGATCTCTATGGAAGAGATGGCTGCCAAAAAATTATGTGATTTATCACCAGTGAGGACCAGAGTGGCATGACTAGGATGGATGATACCTGAGCTTTTTTCAGTTTTGGTGGGGTTTTTTTTTAACCTTTTGTCATGTCTTACACATTTCTAGTCATTCAGACAGATCCTATGTGCTTTGTCATCCTTGACTGGTATGGCACGGGTAATAAAACTGAATAAAGTATCAACAATGCTGCATTACTAGGCAGGTCCCAAAACAGATTGCTCAGAAAAGCTGTGGGGTCTTCCTTTCTAGAGATGTTCAAGAACCATCTGGATAGAATCCTGTTCCATGTGCTCTAGGATGATCCTGCCTTAGCAGAGAAGTTGGACCAGATGACCCACTGAGGTCCCTTCCAACTTGAGTTATTCTGTAATTCTGTGAAAATGCTAGGATTTTATGCTGATTATCCTACAGATGCTTTCATGTCCAAGAATTCAGCATTTCTTATAAATGCATGATTTCCTGTAACTGTGACAGTGCATGTTTACTAAGTTTCTCTTGATAAAACAAAATCTAGGATAGAAAATAGTTGACAGTGTTGTGAAGTTAGCAACAAGTAGACTCACCTATGAAATGATAAAGGTGTCACTAGAAGTGTCACGTTTTCTGCAGATGGAATTTCAAAGAGCTGAGATGCCAAGACTTGCAGGTCCAGGCCAGAGGAAAATACTGAATTATGTAAAACAAAAATAAGCTTTATTTATTGAATCCTGGATATGTAAAATTTCAAGTTACAGACCACAGTTATGAAGATTTCCCAGACAAAAAAATATCCAGGGATTCCTTCACTAGTATCCACACAGTTCCTGTGGGTAAGTAAACGAACTGCAGCTGGTGAGAAGGTGCATACATTTCCAGTGGGTTTTCCTGGCCTCATCCCGTTGTCATCTGCTCCCCTTTTATTTTGCAATTACTGTACAAATAGCAGCATGCAAATGTGAGTGCAGTAAAGCTGGGGTCAGATTTGGCTCTGGCAGTAATGACTCTATCCCTACCTCCAAGCCACACCTGCTGAGTCAAGATCTTGAGAGGGTCTAATGAGGCATGAGGTGGCCTCTGAACAAGTCACAGCAACATGAGCCAAGACAGCAGGTTGTGGCAGGAGGAAATGCCAAGGATTCAGGGTGGCACTGCAGCTCTGCTAGTCGCCAAGCATCAGGCATATTCAGGCTCCTTGGCATGGCGTGAGCTGAGCAGCAGCTGTGGAGAGCTCTGCTCCATGAACTCAGCCAGGCCAGCTGGTGTCAGCTGGGCTAGACCTCTCTCCAGTGTCCTCTGTTCTTTGCAGTGCAATAGAGTGAAGCCTTCCTGTTGAGAAGGATCTCAGCTTGGAAGGATAGGCAGAGAATCCTGCCAACTGCATGGTGGGGAACCAAAGCCAGGTTTGAATTTCTTCTCTGTGTTTGCCATCCAGAGAAAGTCCAGGCTAAGTCTGATATCTGTGAAATTCTGCAGAGAGCTATCATCTCAGAGCCCCTAACTGGCACAGTAGAGACAGTTAAATGTTACCAGCTAATAAAAGCAATCTTCTTTCTGTTCTCAGCTGGGCTTTCATGTTGGTCGTAAAAGTGTGTTGCATAACAGAGAAGCCAGAACAAACATCCAAGAATGTTCCTTTTATCTTTCTTTACCATTAGACCTTCTTTATTTGTCGTACAGATCCAGCAATGATATCATGTTTTGGTGTCTTCAAATCAAGTTTGGATGACTTTTTGAAAGAAACATTTTTTGCCAGACACACCAGATTCAGTGCAGAGATAGCTAAATGAAACATTATGACTGAAGAAAAAGTGATTACCCTACTCCTGCCTTTTAACCTAAGTGCACCTTTTTTTTTATTATTGTAAACTGCGCAATATTTCACGTGTGCCTCTAAAATTGCAAAGGGAAAAAAAGAACCATGATTTGACTACACACAATAGCACAAACACCTCAGTGTTCTTGTGCATCCCAAATATCAGTATTTTTAAGATAAACTCATATTCAGTTTATGTTTTGGGTTGTTTATTGTAGTTTTCTTTCATGACTAGACTGGCAAAACAGGTCTGCCCAGGAGTACACTCTGACAGAGCTGAGAACTGAGAAGATAATGGTGTAGAGAAAACAGAATTCCTGTGAGATCTTTTTAACAACCCACCTTATTACATTCATCAATTAGAAAGCTGAACAAAGGATGCCAAGCAATCAGTACTAAGAAGTTTTACTGTAAATACAAAATTATGGAGCAACATTGCATTTACTTGAATTCCTCTTACTGGCACCTCACTTTTTGACCAATACTACCAAACAGACACTTTCCTGGGAGAGGTGCCTGTCCCCTCACTTACACACTAAACCTCATCTCAGGGCAGATAATGAGTTTTGGAATTAGCTGTAGGACTCATACAAGCAGATTATCCACTTTCTCCGATATGTGCATTGGCTGTCTGTGGCTTCAGCTAGCAATGCCCACCTTTCTTTAAATCTTTCCATAGTTTCAGAGCCACAGGCATGACCTTGTAGAACTTGTACTATTAATGAAATCATTAGTCTTGTCATAGCAGTTGATCCTTAACTTACAGACATTTCAGTTTCCTGGGTTCAGAGTCATTCATGCAAATGACAGCATGACACAGAAACTCAGTGGCTGTTCATTCAAAGAATGAAAAAAGCACACTTAATTTCAATGAGAAGAAGAAAGTTCTTGTTTTGACACTACTCCAAATATAAAGCCTTTTCAGTTCTTCTTTTCTTTATTAAAGCAATAGATCATGACATTTAAATGACTGATGAAAGAATATATTTTACTTTTATTTTTCTATTATTGAGGATTAATACAAGTAATGATCTTAGAGATACACTTACTAAAGTCTCCTATTCCTGTGAATAGCAGTGGTAGTTTTTGTGTGAGCAGGAAAGGCTTACTGCATATTGTATGAAGATTTCATTTTATTATTTTGGTGTATTTGCATGATTTGTAGAAAGGGCAAAAAGTGCTGAGAAATGGGGATGGAACACAGACACAGTAGGGAGGTGGGAGGAAAATTTGGTGATTTGTGCCCTTTCCTCAGAAGCTCCAAGAAACTGATATGATCAGAGGGTCTCCTGGCCAGACCTGTGCATGTGATTTGCTGCTTAACTTTAGAGAATATGGTTCACCCAGATGGACAGGCTCTTTTGGTATCTAAAATGATTCAATATGCAAAACAAGTATTCCAAAGGTTTTATATAAATGCCTGTCTCCTGATTTCTGAAAAAGTAATCCACCTGATTATGTTGAAATGAACTTTAAAGTTCCAGCCTTTTCTGCATATCTAGAGTCATGCACAGCTGAATTTGTGACTTCACTGGCTCCTGGTTAGTGTTTCTGCACAGACTGGGCAGCTGGATCTCTCTATCCTCAGAGAATAGGTGGCAAGCCTGGCTGCCTCCAGATTTTGCTGTGCAGTTCTGTGGGCCTGTCTTTCTTATTAGGGCTGTGTGGTTTTTTATAGAGCAGTGGCTGAAACTGGTGATCCACTCACTGTGAAAAGACATAGCAAGCAGTGGCAACTGAAAGTGTTGTATTTAAGCTTTTTGATTGTAAGGGCTGATGGAAAATTGAATTTTTAACAAAGGTTTTTTTGGGGGGATGTCATGTTTATTTTTGAAGTCAACTTTAACATTGGAGAACAAAATTTTCCCAAAGATGCAATAACTAAAAGTTCTGTGTTTCAGAATTTTGCCAGAGTACCTTTGTCAGAGTACATTACAGTAACCCTGACCCAATTGCATCATTCCACTTTTCTCTGACAAACTGCATCTCCCATGTTTCACTGAAGCTCCAGAATACACCAGGAAGATCCAGAATACAGTGATGAAGACCATGTGATCAGTCAGTCAAGACACAAAACAGCTTGCTAATGTACAGCAAAGAGATATACATATATAAATCCTGTGACATTTCTAACTGTTAAATATCCTGGAAATATTTCCAAACTGAAATATTTCTGTTCTCTACAACTATGTTTTTTCTTTTAGTTTAAAAATCAAGCCAAACCAAACCAAAATAGCCAAACAACTAAAAACCCCTGAAAAATTAACTGCTGATGTTGTAACAGGCAAAGGGACAGAAGAGAAACAGAGGTACAAAAAGGTGGAGGGATCTGACCCTGAGATTGAGTTTATTTTCAGGAACTCTTATTTGCTTGGGATACTGTTGTGCTTCACAAACTCTAGGACTAGAGGCAAAGTAGAGGCAGGCACCAGAGCAGGCTTTCAGGATGGAACATTAGTCATATCAGCAATCTATGCTTAAATAATTCCCTTGTGTGCAGCTACACCAAGTTAAAGATACTGGGTCTTATTTTCCGCTCTGCTCAATAGTTTCATGAAACCTTTGAAATTAAGGAATTGTGCTAATGTGTTATAGAAGAAAGTTAAACAGTTTTCCTTCGTTAAAAGAAACACCAACTTGTAATTGGCAATTCTGTACCTTTAAACACATGGCTCAACCTCTGCATTTTGCTTGGGGAAAATAATAAACTGTGATTTCTTCTATAAGCCTGCAGTCATTTGGGAGAGAGAAGCAGAGATCAGCTGTCTGTGTAGAGAATGTCAGAGGAGTTTGTGGCAGCAAGCCATAGAGAGGAGGTTAAATAAAACCTCCATCATGACGTATTTTGTTTACACCTCTAGAGAGAGATTAATATTAAAATTAGCAGGTCATTATGCTCCTTGGGGAATAGGTGTAAAGTTTACACTGATAAAAGTAGCTCTTGTAGAATCACATACACGGCAGAGCTGGCAAAGAAAAAATATCCCACTATAGAAGATAAAGAGGAATCATGATTCAGCCTTGTTACATCCTCCTCTTTCTCCTTGTGTGTACCCTCACCTGTTCCCAGGACAAAAACCCACAAGACTTTGCAAGGAAGGGAATGATCTCTTATTGCCCCAGCTGGGTAAGCAGTGGAATGTAGAGATCAATGGGATAAGCCAAGGCAACATGAGAGTGAAGGACTCAATGTCTCAGCAGTGTCACCCTCACCTTGGCTGAGGATACCATTTTGTCATCTGACTTTCATCCCACCAACAGTAATGTTCAGTTGTTTACCTCACACCTTTTCCCTTCACTTGGCCTTTATCAACTTCCACATTTTGCTTTTGTCTGCTTACTGCTGCTCCAGCAAAACTCTGCCCTAAAATGTTAAAAAATGACAGTGAAATGATGAAATAAAAGGTCATCTGTGATGCAAACAAGGTGTTTTGCCAAACTTGTCTCAGACCGCAATGTTTATCTATTGCATTACCAGCTCTGCTTCCATCTTGACCAGCCAGATAATGAACCCCCTGTAAAACAGACTCTCTTCTGTTTGCATAGAAAGCTGGATTTGGTTTTGAGCCACAGATGCAGGTCTTTACAGGAGTGGAGTTGCTAAGATACAAAGTTTAGCTGGTACCTTAAGTTTCAGTAGTCTTTATGAAAAAATAGCTGCTTAGGATAAATACAGCATGGACTCATGCTCCCACTCACCTTTGTAGGGGCCAGCCACGGGCACAGGACACTACGCATAACAGCAAACTACAGCAACATGTTTAAGACTGTGAGGAAAGGTGACGTTCTGGACATCAACAGAAGATTCTCAAATATCTCTTTTTGAAGGGACAAAAGCCAATACAACCATTTACATTTCCCCCCCTACACACCATCATTTCAACATGCAACACATTTCCACAACAAGTGTTTGAGACCAAGAATGTAGAGAGAGGAAAGAAGGAAGTGTATGTACCTATAAATAATATAACACAGAATAGCTGAGGAAAAGAAAACAGCTAAGATGAGGAAAGACAGATGAATCCTCAAGATACAAAGCTCAAGACAAACAGTAACTGTTAAGATCTAGGATAAAAGCATTACTCAGGCAGATTATCATATAGCTGTCTCCTGTGAGAGCTATTTCATCTTATTCTGAAGTATTTGACTCTGGCCTGAGTCCATAAGTGGATAAATGAGTTGACAAATGTTATTTCTGACATTGTGGTAAATCTTATGTTCCACAACCAAGACAGCTGGCAGGTTTTGAGACAGTCTGCTGGATTAGACTTTATTCACACAAATCACTGCAAAGAAGCTGTACTATAAAGTATTGCTACATCACACCTCTACGGTTATGCCAAGCTTCTTGAACTGCTTTTTTTCCTCAAAGGACAGAATCCTGAACTCCAATGACTCTTGATTAAATTGAGTGTGGGCATATTCTGGTCTGTAAGGCAGATTTCTTGACCGAAAACACAGTGGAATGTTTCACTCAAATCTTTAATCTCATCATCCTTTGCTGCTGAGGCAGGCAGCAAAGACACATGTGAGATTCATGATAAAGAATAGCATCTGCACTGTGTAACCTTGCAATAAACTGTGAGCAGTTTTCTGGCCAGGAGAAAACTTCTTGTTTTGTAGAATCCTAATTTAATTCATTCACATCTTTATATACATGCTATTTTTCACAACTAGGGCTTTTCCTCCTCTTTATTTTGTTCCCCAAAATTTAATTTTCTTGTTAAGACTTCTTTTTGTGTGTGTGTATGTGTGCATGTGTGTCTCTTTATCATTTTTCTATTCTTCCTACACTGCATTTTCCCCTGAAATCTACTTTATATTATGCCAGCTTTCTCTGCTGTTAAACATTTTCAGATTTTTCTCATCATCACAGAGTCCTTTGCTAGTTTCTGATTCCATGCTAGAAAAGACATTTGAGGATTCTTCTTTTCATTTCAACGCTTCATAGAAAAGACAAAAAGCACAGGGACTGATCAGGAAGAAAGGTCAGTTGCTAATAAGAAAGGTTGCATTACAAATACTCTTTTACTCAGCAGCGCCGCACCAATCACAGCAAAGGACACGTCAGCGTGTCAGCTCCGCTTGTGTCCTGAAGAATGTTCCCTCCTGCTATCAAATTTCCCTATGAAAAAAGACTTCTTGGACTGTGAAAAATAATTTCAAACAGAGGCTAATAAGCATTTTAAAAGAGATAATAAAAAAAAATTAGGAAAATAGCTAGAGGAGTCCCCATCTGGTGTACTGAATCCAGCTCTGGGGTTCCCATCAGAAGAAGGACATGGACCTGCCAGAGTGAGTCCAGAGGAAGCCCATGAAGATGATCAGAGGGCTGGAGCATCTCTCCTATGAAGGCAGACTGAGGGAATTGGGTTTGTTCAGCCTGAAGAAGAGAAGGCTTGGAGAAGGGAGTGCTTACAACAGCTTTCCAGCACTTGAATAGGCCCTATGAGAAAGATGGGGACAAACTGTTTTGCAAGGCCTGTTGAGGTAGGACAAGGGATAATGATTTTAAAGAGAAGGAGAGTCGATTTAATTAGATATAAGGAAGACATTTTTTACCAAAAAAATCTCTGGCACAAGTTGTCCAGGAAGGTGGTAGATACCTCATCCCTGGAAATATTCAAGGTTAGGTTGGATGGGGCTTTGAACAACCTGATTGAGTTGAAGATGCCCCTGTTCATTACAGGAGGATTGGATTCATGACTTTTCAGTTTCCTTCCAACTCAAACTATCTTACGATTTTAAAAGAATTAACATTTAAGTGTTTTGTTATAGAGTGCAGACACACAGGAGAAAGGTTAGGGTGTTATATGACTTCTAGTGGCTACAGCAGCTGATAGGGAGATAAGATCTGGACGGCTTTTTTGTTTGATGGTTTTGCTTTTTCCTTCACCCAGTCTCATGTGGGCTTGGGCTAGTTGGGTAACATGCTGTATCTTGGATTTCCCTTCTTAATTGCTGTTTTCCAATAAATTGCATAGACCTGTGACATTTCCTAAGCAAAATGAAAGAACGGGAAGGTGCACTTAAAATTCAACATGTGTCCTTAGAGTTCTATTAATTACTTTTAGCTCCAACTTTCAATTTGGGGTTGGAAGTGCTTTAGAGCAATTAAAACAAAACTCAGTTGAATTTAAATATTATTCTCCAGACTTCCAATCAAAACTGCAACTCTCTTTAATCTAAGTTCAGGTCAGCTGAATTTTCATCACAGAACAACCTGGAAAAGAAATCTCTGAATTCTATACAGAAAGCTTTAGTGTTTACAATATTCCCAGGATTGGGAATGGGAAGGGGTGAGTGAGGGTGGTTGTAGTCCCAGTACACCTTCCATTCCTATGATGTAATGGACTTGGAGATGTGATTTACAAGCAGCTACGTTACTCTGCAGACCTGTTACAATTTTGTCTTCAAAGTTATCTCTGTTTTCTTCTTCGACTACAAGATGTTCTCATTATTGATATATTAGCAACCTCCACATAAATCTTTTGGTACTGGGTGTTCTTTAAGGATACACACTGATGGATTGATTCTGGATGCAAAGAACGAAGAGAGAGAGAAAGGGAGGGAAGGAAGGAAACAGGGAAGGGAGGAAAGAAAGAAGGCAGGTAGGCAGGCAAGGGAGAAGCTAGTTCAATAAAAAATACTGGCAGTAAGAAACATCTTCGCATGCTTAGTTCTGCAAAACACCTGAAGTTTATATGTAAATTTTCTTTCATTCCAGCAGCACTAGGTACAGGCTCAGGTGCCTTATGTGTGTGGCTCTTTGCAGGGTGGCAGGGTAAGGGGATAACTGCTGTATTATCCAGGAGTTATCCCCTCTGCTTTACAGTCCTTCTAACGTATTATATCAAAGTACGGCTGTGAACTCCAGTGTCTGAAATTATATTACAGTAGTGATCACTTCTACATCTGGAGCATTTCAGGAGTTCCACAGATGCTTGCACTTAAATTTGAGAACAGAAGGACTAGATCTGATGGTTTAAAGAGAGCACCAGTGAGAGCTGAGGGCATGGATGACAGCTCATGTAAGGGGCACATGGAGAGCACTTTGGCTGGGTGAACAGTTGGCTGATACATATTTACTACATTTGGCTTTAGATCACTCTCCTCCATTTCTTTATTTAAATGTTGAAAATTTACTATGGAAAAGGAATTCCGTGGAGGCATTTGCAGTTACAGGAAAACACTGGGATAAGTAAATGTTTCTCATAGTCGTAGAATTGTTTGGGTTGGAAGTGACCTTAAATATCATCTAATTCCATCCCACCTGACATGGGATGGGACACCTTCCACTAGACCAGTGTGCTCAAAGTCCCATCCAACCTGGCCTTGAACACATCCAGGGATGAAGCATCCACACCTTCTCTGGGCAAGTATGCCTGTGCCTCACCACTTTAACAGTAAAGAATTTCTTCCTCATGTCTAACCTAAACCGGCCCTCTTTCAGTTTAAAGCCATTTCCCCTTGTCCTATCATAGGATAAGAGAATCATAGAATCATAGACTATCCTGAGTTGGAAGGAATCCACAAGGATCATCAAGTCCAACTCTTGGCCCTGCACAGGACCATCTCCAAGAGTTATATCGTGCTCCAGAGAGCATTGTCCAAACATTTCTTGAACTCTGTCAGGCTTGATGCTGTGACCACTTCCCTGGGGAGCCTATTCAAGTGCCCAAACACCCTCTGGGGAAAGAACCTTTTCCTAATGCCCAGTCCAAACCTCCCCTGGCATAGCTTCAGGCCATTCCCTTAGATCCTGTCCCTGGTCACCAGAGAGAAGAGATCAGTGCCTACCCCTTTGCTTCCCCACACAAGGAAGTTGTAACTGCAATGAGGTCTCCCATCAGTCTCCTCCAGGCTGGACAAACCAAGTGACGTCCAGACTTCCCCTCTGGACCCTTCACCATCTTCACAGCCCCTCTTTGGACACTTCCTAACAGATTTATGCCTTTCTTGTATTGTGGCTCCCAAAATTGCACACAAGACTCAAGGTAAAGTACCTCGAGGTGAGCATGTAGTGAGCACTCACTACATGTCCTTGTAAAAAGTCCCCCTCCAGATTTCTGGATAAGTATGTTGTGTGGGATAGCATTAAAAGTGATGAGGGAAGAGCAAGCGATGCCATCGAGGTAAGTGACATCACTTGTTCTTCACTCATCCACCAATGCTGTAACCTCATTGTAGAAGGCCACCAAGCCTGTCAGACATGATTTGCCCTTAGTGAAGGGCAAATTTGCTAATTTGTTGGTGATATTAAAACAGTCATGTCAGATATTATGTCATGACAAGTGAAATATTATCTTTATGGAAATTAGACACTGTTATAGAGCTTGTTATTGAAAGGTTGAAAAGAAAAGCTGGAATTATCTTGGATTTCTTAGATGTACAGGGGGTTAATATTTTGTTATTTTATTTTTTTATTTATATTGGAATAATATCAGCACTATTTCTCTTACAAAATGAATTTTAAAACAAGAAAGATAATTTCTCAAAGACTAAAAAAACAGACCAGGGAAAAAAACTAATCTATTTGTGATTTTGGGGTTTTTTTGTTGTTATTTCTTTGAGTGGTTTTTTTGTTGCTTTGATTTGCATTTTTCTCATTTTGAAACAAAAATTCTCTCTACAATCTATGCATGACAGTGATTCCATCATTTATCAAAAATCCTGGCAAAAGTGGACTACTAGTAAAAGTGGAATACCTTTCCCTGTGCAATAATTTCAATTTTTTCAATTCAATCTACAGGATAAATATTTTTCTTATGTTCTTTTTTAAAATCGCAGGGAAATCAAACTTAGTGAAAATAAAATGTGGGAAAGACCAACACACTTTCAAAATATTTTTTACTTTTTTTTTCATTAGTAGTATTAGTATTTTCTTAACATTCAACCAAGTCTCCTAGCAAAAAAAATTATGGTCTTGACCCCCTCTGAAAGCAGCCCTGGGAGACATATTGGTCTCTTAATGACAGATCCTGATTTTGGTTCCTTTGTGGGCATAAAATGGTGCTACAATTCCCTCTTAAAGTTACAGCAAATTTCCCTTTTAAGTCTGGTCGGCTGCTGACAAAGGTGTATGCAGAGACAAATCTTCCTGGTATTGTCTGTCCTGTTGCGTGATCCCACTCAGCACACCACAGTGCATCTGCCTGTGATAGCGTCCTGCTGCAATCTGCAATGATTTCTATTCCCAGTTATAGGTGCTGGAGACCAGAATCCGTGTACTCTAGCAGGTAAAAAGGGTAGTTTTTATTGGATCAGACACAAAGGAATCTCTCCCTCATTTCCATTTCCTATCTGCTCATCTATGCATGTTAAGAATTAATATAATTTTTAATATAGAAAGCAGCAATTCACATGGGAGTAATAAATTCTTAAAGGATGGATGTATTTCTTGCTTGTATGTTCAAATGCCTTTTATCTTTCCATGTATTGAGGAATAAAAATGCTACCAGTCTCTTCTTTGCTCATTTAAAAGACCATTCAATGAGCTACACTAAATATCTGCATCATACAGGCCATGGAGTTTGACCCAGAGGCTCCTGCATTGAGCTGTGTGCTTCTGTATGAGCAAAGCAGGGGGAATCAAACCTATCCACCTCTCCCAGCTGCTTCCAGAATAGTCCCTGGCTCTTGTGGGCCACAAGAGGAGCTGCACTAAGCCCATTGTGCTGTGCTCACACCTCCATGGATACAAACTCCACATCCTCATGGCCTGGGAATCACTGCTCAGAATGGCTGAGCCAGAACTCAGTTTTCAAAGCGTGCTATCTTTGCTACCTTATTTAAAAACACAAAGCAAAACAAGATATCCTTATCTTAGCTATCTACACATCAAGGCCAAGTCTGCTTTGGTACTTGGTAAAGAGTTTTGAGGATGGAGGCAGTGCTGAACAGCTGCTGCAATCCAAGCAAAGCCCAGGTTTATCAATTACCTGTTATGTGTGGAGATAGGAAACCATGTGGGAAGGGCAGAGACTGTGAGGAGAGAGATGAGTCTGCAAGTAATAATAAGAAGCCTTTGGGTAATGTTTAATTATATTTATACTATGCATAATTTATGATAGCTTTTCTAATATACTGAAGATATTCAGTCAGAACTATTGCTGCTTCCTCATGGAAAGCATAAAATTATAATCATGCTCATATTTCATTAATAGAAATAGCATGCAACAAAACTGTTTCTGGGTTGGGTTTTTTTTTTTTCAGGGAGACTGTCATTCATGACTAAAAAGCTAATGATATACAATATAAAAATTATTATGTACGTGTCACTGAAAATATATAAAATTACAGATTTTACAGCTTTTTCATTTCATTACTCCTGTTCAGAAAAAATGGAATTTTAAAGTATATTAAGAAGTTACAAATTCATGATACATTGGCTATATGTAGATAAAACTGTATGAAATAGAATAAATATTTTTCCAAGAACAAAAAACCTCACTGTTTGCAGTGCCTGGCAAATTACATTAGTGACCTGCATTTAGAAATTCTCCACATAGTCTCTGTGAAAATAATAGGAAATCTAGGACTGAAAATGAACAACTTTCCAGACACATGTAGAATTTGTAACAATAAGATTCCATGCATGACTAACTTTTGTCTTCTGTTTTACATATGACATAATCAACTAAGATTATTTTCCACTTATGGTAATGGCTACCTTTGGAGATTGAGACTGAAAAAATAAAATTAAACGGAATGGGAGGAGCGGATGAGTCAGGAAATTTGCAATAGTGATATGAACCAATGTTCTACCTACACACAGGGCAAATACACAGTGATGGAGGTGAGCTGAGGCACATGCTCCGCTGCCTGAGTGGAAGGGGTTTGCTTCAGTTAAATCCAGCCACCTCTGCAGTGATTCGTGCCAGCTTTGTAAGGGCACCAGCAGATACACAGCCACTCCAAAACCTTCATTCACCTTGTGTGACACTGGTTCACAGCTGATTGACTATCTGTAAGTAATAACAGATAAGTTTGCAGGCAGTCTGCAGCAGGGCTCCAAGAAACGTGAACTGTCCATTTATTTCAGCTGTCCGGGAACATGTGTCAACACGGGATGATTTCATTTCCTAAGGAGAAAAGTGGATTTCCAATTTGCACAAATTACTGTAAGCAAACATGTCATTCTGAATGACCATTAGAAGACTCTATCATCACATATTTTCTCATTTCAAAACAGAAGGGAAAAGGACCATTAACTTTTCCAAGCACAAGAAAGAAGAAACACAGTTTTAAGAATTCAGTGGATGTAAACAGCAACATTGTCATATTTAGACTATGTGAGCAGTGAACAGTGTATTGCCTTGATGACCCATGAGGTCAGGGTTTATTTTTTTAATTTGTCATTGGAAATAACACCTTCTAGTTTCCACCAAACCTAATTGTGGCTGGAAATGGAAAGAGAGTCTTGCTCAGTGAAATGCACAAGCTGCATCCCAACAGTCTTGGTGTGCACCATGTCCACATCACAAACTGTTGAGGCAGCAGGTAGATAGTCTCTTTAAAATGTGGGTGACAGAAAGGGATGTGGAATATGCAGACCTGCTAATGACATCCTCATTCTTCCAGGTTTTTGTCTTCATCTGAGGCAGCATAACGAAAATAATTCAAAAAGTGCCAACATGAAAGGACTTTGAGATGTGGCTGCCAGTGATTTATTTAAGATGCTGTCTCTTACCTTCCTTCCTCATCTTTATAGAAGCATAATGTTTAGTAAATCTTTTCAGTTCATAGTCCAGTAGTCAAAAGATACAGTTTAAAACATCAACGAAGATAAATTTTTACTGAGGCATCAGAGAGTGAACTGCAGTAGCTGGAACTTGAGCAGTCTCTCAGCTGCTCCAGTTTTGGGGTTGGATGGTTTCCTTCCTCAGAGGGGCAGGCTCTGGAACTGAGGGGAGTCTCTTATGGAGACCCCTTTCTTAGACAGCACAAGTCAGAGTCCTAAGCCTCTAAATTAAGTGCTAGCACAGCTTAGATTCTTTCCACTAAAGGACACGGGAAGAATCACAAAAAGAAGCAACATGGCACAAAATTTTACAGAGAAGATTGAGAAAAATCTGGAAAATGAGTCAAATTATTCCATAGTTAAAAATAAAGCAACTGGCAAAGTCAATCATGAAAAAAAAAACATTCTACACATCAAGTTTGGAATAGAATTAGGATGCACAAACAAAAGGGGAAAGGAGGAACAGAAGGGAGGCCAGAATGTATCTGACATGATTAAATGACAACTTCCAAACAGCAAAATGAGTCAAACAAAAATCCTTTATTATAAGACACTAATGAAGCCAATAAACAGAAGGATAAGTAAACAGCTGTTTAACAAGAAAAAAATTAGGAAGGCCAAGATGGATTTCAAAGGAAAAATAGCTAATGATGTGAAAACAAATGAAAATCAGGGTGTCTGAAAGAGATCAAAAATTCCATTGAACCATCAGGGGCTGAAGAGTTCTATGAAGGAATGTTATCACAATGATGAGAGGCTTAGCAGTTTTTGTTGTAGAAGTTTCATTAAGGAGACTGCTGGGTGAATACTTACCTTGAACTTATTGCCTGGCATGGAGAAGGAAACATTTTTAGATATTGAAATGTCAGGAAAAGAAATAATAACTTATAGAGTGATAAAATTCATCAGACTCAAATAGGCACACTTGAAAAT
The DNA here is from genome assembly GCA_013397935.1 of Dasyornis broadbenti. Classification (NCBI taxonomy): domain Eukaryota; kingdom Metazoa; phylum Chordata; class Aves; order Passeriformes; family Dasyornithidae; genus Dasyornis; species Dasyornis broadbenti. The sequence goes on from VZRN01002382.1 coordinate 279,140, forward strand.
TCTAAGGGAGGGTACATACAAAAAAATAATCTACAAAAATATGCAGTCTGTCTTCAAAATACCTATTCTTCCAAAACAGAAAGTAGTAAATGTCATATGTAAACACCTGCAGCCAGAATAACAAATGTCTGGAAGGTATCTCAAGAGACGGACCAGCGAGCCTGACCCTTGCAGAAGAGAGTTACATCACCCTATGCCTTTGGAGTACTCTGTAAGTCATTAGTGTAGTGAATAAAGGAAATACTACTAACTACATATCTATTAAGACTCATCACTTAGCACTTTGAAAGGTCTTTGATGAGTATTTTGAGAGCAGGAACAAGCAGGATACATAGGGAAAGAACACCAGGATCCACAGGGGAAGAACTGGGCTGAGCACTACTCTGTGCCATAGTTTTGGCTGACTAATGTCAGGGTGAGTATTAGAGTTCCCTCCTTCCTGTTGCTGAAATCTGCTGCAGTTTGTGAACTAGGGGTCACAAACTAGGGGACTGACACAGTGAGGACAGGTGAGATTGCACATGCTTGTACACAGGAATGTCACACTTGCAGTACGTCTGCTGCAGGGACATTGCCAGCTGTGTCCAGAACACATTGCATGCTCTGGGCTTATTCAGCATTTTCGTTCAAAAATCCAAATGTCCCTGGGATCCAACAAAGACACTGTTCTGACTGACAGATATTGGGACCTGGGGGTTCTGGGAACCCTGTGTGGTGGGAGATAACACCTGTGAGTGAGATATTCCTGATAAAAAAGTGCAGCACATTGTTGTACCTGCAGCCTCTTTCCCCATTACCTCTGACAAACTTGAGCTGATCTTGCTTGCCTGCAGCGTGCTCTGTTTGTTCATTCTCTGTCCTCTTTATGCGTAATTGCAATCCCACAGAGACTGGATGTTTTACTAAAGACATTAAATATGACCAGCAATCTCCATTAGTATGAGAGACCACACAGAGCTCCAAAGTGTGTTACATTAAGGCATTACACCATTAAGGGCATTACTCTAAGAGCAGTGGTTAAACTTCTCTGATTTGTTTGCTTACAGAATGGCATCTACAGAGAGGCACATGATTTCCAGGTCCTAGAAGAAAACCCTCCTCTGTTCTGTGTTGCCTCCATAGACCAGGGTCAGTTCCCCCACCTGACACTGTGGTGTTTGGTTTCAAGTGTCCAGCTGGGACAGCAGGGTTTCTCATAAACCTTGTGGCATAGGAGTTAGGGTCACTCTGAGGCCTTGAGAGGATGTCTCAAATGGCACTATGCCTGTATTTAGGCAGATGGATCATGTTTAATAAGCTGAATTCATTAAGTACTTCAATAAATAATTTAGTTATCGGAATATGGATGTTACACCTCCTTTTAAGTATCCAAATTTGAAAATTTTACTTTAACAATATCTGTGGATTATCTCAATCATTATTCAGTTTTCTGTTTGGGGAGATCAATAGAGTTCTCATACAGTTATTTTAGAAATTAACCTGGAATATTTTCAGATTTTACATATATTTATTCTAAAAAAGGCTAATATATATTCATAACTGTGTTAGCAGACTTGCAGTTTCCAAGCCTTTTTCTCACAGTAGAAATAGAAAAGATTAACCTATGTTGTTTAGTGAAGATTTTGTTCAATATTGTAAAGATTATACTTAATAAATAACTCTTTGGAGAATTATGTTTCTGATTACATTGGAACTTGCCTGAAAACCAGCTAACAGAAGTTTGATAAGATTAGTGGGGAATTTAATTCTGGATATATAGGATGGACTTCAGCTGTGCACACCACTTAACTTTAGCCATGCACACTATAATATATATAGATATCTCTCAGATCTAAAAATAACTAAAATTCCTGATTCAGGCAGTGGAGAGACACACTCTTTTTGGAGCAAAACTTCTGTGTTCACTTTCAGACTCCTCCTTTTTGCATGAGGTGTGTAGCACCCTGTTCCTCTCACTGCCTGTGCAAGCACTAGAGACAACCAGGTCAGTGTAGAAGTTTGCACTAGGTCAGCCGCGCCTCATCCGTACAAAGAAGCATATTCACACCAGCTCACATTAGACATCAAACTCAGTGGTCCCCACAAGGCAGCAATCTTACTGCCTTCAGGCTCTATACACAAAGAGAGAAGAGTCATCTATTCCCACAGGTGACACAGAGCTAAAGTCCAAAATGTACTCATTGTCCAGCACCAAAGTGTCCATTCATTTTTATAGACCTTTCCACCTCCAGGGAAAGATGTTCTGCCTTAGGCACCAAGGTACGGGTCCCTACAGTCAGATGGTGGGACTTCTTCCAGAGGTGGAAATTTTAAAACAAGGCTCTTGTCTTCCTTATTTTTAGCCCCATAGCTGTCACTTCATTTTTTTTTAATTACTAGCTGAAATTTTCCTGGGATATTTGATCCAGATATTTTAAAAATATTTCAACCTATTTGGGTTAGGAATTTTCAAATGGTAAAGTAGAACTTACAATAATAGATGAGTGGAGCTTTATTTAAGTGGTGTTATGTTTGTGGTTGCATCACTTTTTAAAAACTTTTTCTTTTTCTCTCACTTTTCTAATATGTGATCTGAAGGACCATGAAACTGTCACTGGAAACAGAACAGGACTTTGGGAAAGAAGTCTGCAGTACATGCGCATTTTACTGATATTGTCTTGCCTGCAGCAGCAATTGTTTTCTAAAGTACATCTCCTGTCTTACAATTTTCTTACCTGCAGTAGCAAAATAAATAGTCATTTAGAAAAAAAATCCAAACAAACCACTACAAATCTCATTTATTTGGTTCTGACAATCTCATCTGCTTAGGTCGCACACCGCCACTGGCCATTGCGCACGTCCTTGTTAAATCATTGGAACAAAAATCTGAATGTTGTGTGGTATTGCTTGTGCTGGAAAAATTAATTTAAAACATTGAAGTGGAGAGCTCCTCTCTGCAGTAAAGGTCTAAGCAGCAGGTATATATGTGAGAAGGTTCAGGGAAAAAATGAGTGTGGCTGAAGTCCAAGATCTCATTTGATATCAAATAACAAGTTTTGAATAAAGCAAAATAAATCATCTCTGGACAGTTTTATTTTCTAAAGGCTCTGACATAGGTCAATGGTCTACTGAATTCATTTTTTCTCTCCAAAGACAGAGTTTATGTCTGCAATAAGTCACTATATACATTGATCTACAATTTTTTTATTGCTGTATTTGTCATTACTTAAATTCTTACCCTGCAAGTAGCATTTTGGTAGAAATAAATAACAGATGCCCTTTGGCCAAACTGTTTGCAAAGTACACTGCCAACCTCATGTGCCCTTCACTAGAGAAGTATAACAAAAAGTAGTTAGAAGTATTATATGGATTCTAGCTCTGTTGAGTACATATATAACCAAATTTTCTTACCTTTTTTTTCCTTTTGCATTTAATTCCATTTTTAATATTTGCTGCCAGGATTAAAATGAGGTTGCTTTCTCCCAAATTGGAAATTTCATCCTTTTTGTACACTGCTATTAGATCTCACAGATTTTATTAAAGTTTTCATTAAGGAATATGCAATAATGTCGTGGTTTAGCTTGGCCCAGGTTTTTCTAGTGGGGGGGGCCACAAAGATGGCTCCTCAGTGAAGCTTCTCGAAGCCTTCACCATGTCCAGCTCT
>VZRN01002382.1:283128-320421 GCA_013397935.1 Dasyornis broadbenti
TGGTCCAGAGGGAGTCCTAGTGGAGAAACAGGCCTTGACTTGCACCCTGAGACTGAACTGAGTGCCCCACGTGGAGTGGGTGGGTGCCTGAGAGAGAGAGAGAGAGAGAGAGAGAAGTCCAGCAGAAGTCCGGTAAAGAGAAGAAGCCTTGCTCCTGAGATGGAAACGGCCTGGCTTGGAGGTCTGTACCCCATGGAAGATGGACCCCACACTGTAGCAGTTTTGGGGAGACTGCTTGTCTGTGTGGGGACCAGCGTCACTGTAGCAGTGTCAGGTGGGCTGCTGACAGTGAGACCCATGGCTACGCAGAGGAAAAGAGCCTCTCCCCCAGGCAGGGGAAGAAGATCTGGGTGACGAACTGACCTACCCCCCCTGCCCCCCGCCATGCCTTGTTCCCTTGTGCAGCTGCTGGGAAGGAGAGAAGGGGGTGAGTAGAGAAATGGTGGCCTTGAAGCATTTATTTTACTTCTCATTTACTCCTCTGACTCTGTTAGCAATAAATTAGATCACTTTGCACCCTAAGTTAGTCCTGTTTTGCCTATTTGAGTGCATCTTCTTCCGGATTTCCTTATCTCAACTCATGAGCCCTGTGTGTGGGTGTGTTAATTTGGGGGTACCTGGCATTTGGCCAGGCCCAAACCATGACAAATAATGAAAATGTGAAGGATTCAGATGATCAGCTCACTAGAGTCTCCAGAGGGTGATTGTGACTTTGGAAATTCCACTTTGAGAAGTGTAAAACAGGGGAAGTTTATACAAGAAGTGTTTCTAGGGTGTAATACTGGGGCAAATGTGGTTTTACCTCTTCTAAAAGAGCTGAGCTGGGGAGATGGCATATATTCTTGCAAGCTGGTAGATGACACCAAATGGAAGGAATCCTATTTGGACTCCCCAGGCACTGACAAAGAGCAGCAAGTTGAGCAGAAGGCCATCAAGATGGTCAGGAGGCTGGAGCACCAGATGTGCGGATGGGATATAGTCCTTTCTAACCTCAGTTATTTTATTATTCTACTATTCTATGTAATCTGCAAATGGTGTTTCTCTTTTCTGTTGCTGAGAAAGCTTTACTTTCACCATTTTCCTTCTTAAAAAAAAAAAAAAAATAAGCAAGTGGAAAAGAATGAAGACTGTGTGAGAAGAAACCTAAATGCCCTCCTAGGAGATTGTTCTCACAAAGGAGGTACATAATTCCACGTGGCACATATACCTGCCATGACTTGTTCATTTCTCATTCATATTACTGGTCATGAGTGCAGCAGAGCTGTGAGTGTTCCATCTCTCCCTCTTTCAGGATACTCAGAAACTTGGACAGGAACATTCAGTTAATGCTGACCTGAGAATCTGCAGTGTGGCTCTTGCACTGAGACGTTACACCTGAGGCAGCCTAGCCAAAAGTACTGACATAGGTCATGTTGCTGGCTCTAAAAGCTATTCAGCGTCTTCTTTGGCATCACACCCATGAGATCAGGAAGACATCATTTAATTGTGCCTATCTTCGAGCCAGGATGAAGTGTTGCTTTCACAGAGCTGTTGCAATATTTATTGGTATTTTCTATAGAAAGTAGTGCAGCTAAATCAGCTCTCTTACACATCCTGAAATTTAGCCTTACAGAAGGGTGAAACTGTGCTATTTTTACTCTTTCCTATATTGAGTTGCATCCCTATGTACATTTTTATAGATCCATTTCCATAGAGTAGAATCCTCTCAAAAGTACATAACGTGTATTAACAGAAAGTGATGATGGTGGGACAAGCAGACAGAAAAAGTAAAACTGGAAACCAGGCCCAAAGGCCCTCAGAAATTCATGTTTCTAAATTGCCTGAAAACATAATAATTTATTATGTATTAACAAAATCTTCTGCAGAGCTTATATTCATTTTTCTTGGGCATTAATGTCTATACACGATGTGGAGCACTGGAGTTCTAAGCCCAAAAGGTCTATGCCCTGAACTACCTATAGACTTCTGGGAGACATAAATTTTCCCTTATATGGTTTATACATATCAGTCCTTATGGTAGAAGCAATTAAACTAGAATAATTTTCTCCCTTCCTTGCCTGTACAGAAATAACTTTAATGCAGACTGATGAATGCTTGAGGGTACAAAGCAAAGCACTTAGAAACAAGGAAACATCACAGTCAATACGGCCCTGGGAATAGTGATTTGTGTATAAGCATTACAATACCATACTTCAATACCTGATCATGAATTATTTTGCTTCTTTGTCCTTGAACTCAGGCAAACATTCAGGAGAGGAATTTGTCAGACTTATTGCAAGAACCTCCTTTGCTTCCTGCAACAGAGAGGCAGTTTCAGTAGGATGACAGGTGGAACTGAAGAACTGGATTTTCCACTTCCCTCTGGCATAGATTTCATGTGACGTTGGACAAAACCACTTGAGAAGGCATTGTTCTCTGAGATCCTCTTTTACTGGGAAGGAGTCAAACAGCAGACCCCAGGGTCTAATTTTCTCAAATGCTGAGTTCTCACAGCAGCTACCAAAATCACTTTCAACAGAGAAATGAAGAAAATAATCTAAAAACCTCAGATGAGGGAGGCATTAAACATCTCCCTTGGACTGACAGTCAGAAGGCAGAGGAGTCAAGAGCATCTGCAACACCAGCACTGGGGCTGGGTGCCTGCTGTGCCTGTCCCTTTGAGCTATAAATATCTGTCCACAGCATAGCAGAGGTGTCTGGGATCCAGGTATCTGAGATAACCTTGGATCTGCAGAAGAGCCTCAATAGAGCAGCAAGAATTCTTGTGCGTGTCCCTCCTCTTTCCAAAACAACTTTCTTTTGTATTATAACAATTGAGTTCTACCCTTTGCCTCTGCTCATACAAATGACCACTTGATACCAAACCCAGGCCAAGCAGGTCTTCAGATGCGCAGACTGACACTCCTGCGTCAGGACTAGGAAATAAATCCTCAAGACGGCTACCACACTGCTCTGAGATCATCTGAGCTCCTACTGTGGTGTAGCCTCCAGAAAGAGGAGTTAAACACTGCAGAGAGGTAGCTGAACTCCAGAGCTGTGAACCACTCTACTGCACTGGTCTTTTTTGTGGGTAGATTTAGAACAGTGTGAGCAAGAGGGTACTCAGGGTTAGAATAAATGGCTGGAAGTAATAAAATCTTATCTTTCTGCTGAAAAAATATCTCTCCAGTAGGATTCTGTTCAAAGCCTTGTTGGCATAAAAATAAAGGGTAATTTCTATATTTTATCTCTTTTTTTTTTACCCACTTTCAGATTTTCATACTAATGCAGGTTCAGTTTGGAATTTAACAGTCTTATCTGACTGGTTAACTATAAAATATCCATTAAAATCCCAGCAAGCACTGATGCATTTCTGTCCTCCCTGACTCTATGGGGGTTGTCAGACAAAAAACTTATGGAAGTTTGACTTTATCTTTGCTGTTTTATACTTGCTTCTTCTTGATTTTTATTCACCTTTCTCCTTCAAATGTAAAAATCAAGTTGATCTGTCCAGAAATTAGTGAGGCCATACTGCTTTTACCTTGTTAATAATAAAAGGTATACCCTATCCTAAGAATTCTGTGATACCACTCCAACAGCTACAGTGAAAGAAGTCTCATGACAAAGTTTTGCAGTTTCTAAAATCCCTGAATTGCTAATGTATCAAAGAGTTGTTGCTCACATGGGACATAGGGTTTCATTTCACTATCTTCTCTTCCTCCCCACAGAACAGAGGTCAAGGGTAGCAATTCTCACAAAAGAGTTTGACAGAAGATTCAGTTGGCCATGGCTCCTAAAAAAGCATTCAAATTTAGAGGTTCTTTAATGGATTTTCTGAGCTGTGAGCTACAAATGAAGGAAAATACTGAATTTGTGAATAGAAAGAAATGAAACTGGTACCCCAAAACCAAGGATTCATAAAGAGCAGGCAGGAAACCTTAGCATACCTTTGTGGGGAGATCTGGATGAGATGCCATGTGGGGAGATCTGGATGTGACGTCACATGTGTGAGTGAGTCCATCTGTGCAGGCTTCATCTGTGTCATGGCCAGGAGAGCCCCTCTCCTGTACACAGCCCTGCTGACCACCCCATCCCTGTCCAGCCTTCCCACCAGGATGCAATGGGAAGAGCAGCTGAACCTTCCCTGGCACTTAGCACATTGCTGAGCTCTAACATGAATAACCTGTCTTCCTTACAGCTGAGGATGATTTTGTCCACCCTTTTTTTCATATTTACATTCCCAGGACCTTAAACACAATAGCGCTTCCTTTGATTACTCACAGCTGCCTAATCAGCCTTGACATTAGAAGTCCTACTTTCCTCTTCTACCAAAGGAAAATGAACAACCAACCTCTCCCTGCATCATAGGTCAAACATTAGACACTACAGCTATAGCTGATTTTCAGATAATACTTCTCCCCCTATGTGGCTCCCCACTTCTCCAGGCTGTAGTAGAGCTCTCTAGCCCTGAGTATACAAACACTTACAGTAAAGCCAGCCATAATATCTGTTTCTGACTAGTTCTCAATCAGCTCAAAATTCAGGTCAGGGAGAAGTCCAGATGAAGTGCAGAAGCACGGTGGTTGTGAAAAACACTGCAATGGTTAATATCTTAACCTCCCACTTCATCTCCACTGCTTCAGAAAAGTTTGACTGCTTTAATATAAAACCAAAACAGAAATTTGGATATGAGACAAAAGAACATTTTTCCAGTGAGCACTCACAGAGGTTCACCCGGCTTGGTCCTCAGCTGTTATTTTATCAATTATCTGAGTTGATTTCAGCTGCACTCAACTGCCTTCTGCCAGCTGGGGATAGGACATGGTCCTCATCTGCTCTCATCTTTGTTGTACAGTAAATAACTGTACCACAAATGATACCTATGCCTCTGGATCTGAGAAAATTCACTCAGGATCAGAAACCAGATGCTAGAAAAATACCACCTGAGAATGAGGAGTGAATTCAGAGGAGGCCACAAAGATGATTAGCGATGGAGCACCTCTGCTATGAGGAAAGGCTGAGAGAATTGGGGTTGTTCAGCCTGGAGAAGTCTTTGGAGTGACCTAATTGCAGCCTTCCAGTACCTGAAGGGAGCCTACAAGAAAGACAGACAGAGACTACAAGAGGGTGTAGTGACCGGACAAGGGGGAATGGCTTCAAATTGAAAGAGAGTAGGTTAGATTTGATATTGGGAAGAAATTCTTCATTGTGAGGGTGGTAAGGCCCTGGAACAGGTTTCCCAGAGAAGCTGTGGATGCAGCATCACTGGTGGTGTTCAGGGCTGGGCTGGAAGGAACTCAAAGCAACCAGGTCTAGTGGGAGGTGTCCCTGCTCATAGCAGGGGTGATTGGAACTAGATGACCTTCAGGGTCCCTTCCAACCCACACCCTTCTATGATTTAAAAATTAATTAGTTATTGGTATTGACTGACATTTTTTAAGAACAAATGTGGGTAAATTTCATGAAACAATGGTCAGATACATTTATATGTGAGCAAAGGCTGGGCTACAGGGCCCAATCTTCTACTGTAATAGACCATGGTGACACATACAGAAGCTGTAAACTCAGTGCTGGCACACAGAAGGGAAAGACCAAAGGGAAAAAAAATCAAATCCAAGCTATTTAAACTGAGGAGAAAAAAGGACTTAGAAAATTTCTGTTGAGAGATGCACAGGCAGTGTCACTGAGCACTTACGTATTCCTTTTTAAAAGCAACTGCAGGTATCAGAGTGCAACCTTTATGACGGGCAGACCTTGATAATCCTTTTCTATCCTTTAGCTCAGTACTGGGTTAAAGGTGCAATAGAGCTGGAAGGAGAACAGCTGGAGCACATGGCCAAAAATAGAAAGTGTCTCCAAGCTGTCAGGGGTGAGGTGGCAGCACACACAGCCACGCGACTTCAGCCAGGGCAGCTGGGATGTGCTTTTGGCAGCATAGGCAGAGGACGGGCTCCTCTCAGTGATCCCTGTGCTTCAATGACCTGCATCCCACAGCACAGCAGTGTCCTCATAGAGGAGGAACCTGGAGGCAGGAACCTATGGGAAAATACAAATCTCTGTGGGTAAGGGAAGCAGTGCAGGTTTCAGTTTCACCCTCACACAAAGAACCCAGAACAGCCTTGCCCAGATAAAAAGGTCATTCTCCCTATCCTCAAGATTTGGAAACAGAGACCAAGCAAAATTGGTCACTGCTAGGATGTGTATGTCTCCCTCCTGTGCCTCCCGTTGTAGAATGTGCCATGTGCTCATCCTGGAGGTGGCTGTGTCTTTCCTTGTTCTCACTCCAAATCTCTTCTTCTGTCTCTGAAAAAGGAACTGCTGCTTATCTTGATGGATTATCATAAAGCTAAATTCATTATTCTACCAAAATACCTTCTGATTCTGAGAAGGCAGGTGTTAAAATGATGCCTACCAAAAAAAAAAAAAAAAAAAAAAAAGGTTTGGAAGAAGCTATGCTGCATTCTCAGGAGCCAAGTGCTCTTTGAACCAGGAGCCTTTGCTGAAGCCATACCTGCTGAGACCTTCTGTCTCAGGAATCTCGGTTTTTGCAAAGCACAGGTTTTACCTTTGGCGAGAAATAAACAGGCTTCAGGGAGTGGAGGATGCCTCAGCATCTGCTGTCTGTAGCTGTGAATTAACTTCTCGATGGTGCTGTTGATAGGCTTGGCACATTCACAGGCTGGGAACAAAGCAACAGCTATTGGCCCCAGCATATGTGCTCATTTATCCTGGATTTTCTCATCTGTAAATGGGCATCTGCTCATTCAGCCTGGAGACTGATATCACTGTTCTCTCCTCTGCGCAGGAACTGGACACACTTTCAGTCTGCTTGGACTCCCTGGCCACCAAGGCTTGGGTTGCCATTTGCTATTGGAGGTATCAACTTTTAGCACAGCTAAGCCAGTGTAAGGACAAGGCAAATGGCAGTTTTCTCTTCAAATTCAAATGGACAGACAAACAGAAATTCAGAGAAGGCTGAGAAAACAAAGATGCACTCTGATTTTAGCTGCTGATGAAGCACTATTACACCTAGGTCCCTGTGTGGCTGTAAGCCTATCAGACAAGATTTACAGTTGTATCTAGACCTCTAAAAATAAAGAGGTGTCAAGGGAGAGCTATTAAAGCATTCAAATTTGTTTCCCCTTTACCTTCTGTAAAATTTACTGTCTTATCTGAATGGATAATTCCTGCAAATCTTCCAGACATCTTTAAGACTCCCCAGTCCTGCAGGAAGGTCCCTTTTTAAAGCCAGCTGCAGTGTCCAAGCTTGTGCACTGCATCAGGTCACTTCTTTCAGGAGTGCTGACACTCACAGGCATATTTCTGTGAATCCCTGTATGCAGCTGGCAGGAAATTTACGGCTTTGAAAGTGCTCCTTGTAGGTACCTGTGGTGCATGCAGCATCTCATACTGCATTGTATCTAAAGTAGCTGAATGGTGTGAGTATTGCCCTCTATCCCAGCCAAAATGTCTACCTTGTTAATGACTGTGGCAGGAGCTAAGTGTATGATACATCACACCAAACTTCAGCCCCCTTAAAGCTAAATAGTCTTTTTAAGTTTGTCTAACTTTCCTCTGAAGTGATAGAAAAAAAAATATAGTTCAGAAAAGCAACTGATCCCTGCTACAATACTTCACTCTTTAGGTGGCCTGGATCACCCACCAGAGTTACTTGTCTCCAACAAGCAAGGGGGAGGCAAGATGATGATCTCAGACAGTGAGTCAGGCTTCTTAGATCTTGATTGTCTTTTATTCAAGCATCAGATTCTTTTACAAAAAGAGAACAAGCTTATCGACACAAAGATGCATTGAGCTGAAAAAAGGCCACACACTTGTCAAGGTTCTTTTTTGTTTGTTTTTCCTGTTTTTGCAGTTATTTTAATAAAATATTTTTCTTTCTCATGGTTATGCTTATACACCATAATGTCTGCACTATGAATTTAGAATAGGTAGCTGGGTAAGAGCTAAACAAGGGCTCGTATAGAACAGGTCTCTTGTGTCAAATTACAGTGAGCTTCAGGTTGCAAGACAGGGGCTGTGACTCTGATGGGTTGACCTTGGATTCTCACCCAGCTGCTGCATCATCCTTCCTCAGCAGGACAGGGGACAAGCTAAACCAAAAAGGCTCATGGTTTAAGATACATACAGAGAGATTCACTCTCTGATTACCATCATGGGCGGAACAGACCTGACTTGGGAAAAAGTAATTTAATTTAGTGCCACTTTCAATAGATTCAATTAGTGAGAAAAAAGGAAAAATTAAAACACTGTCCCCCAGTCCTTGTTCCCAGGCCTAACTTCCCCCTTCCACTCCTGATTTTTCTCCCCCAAAGGATTCAGGGAGTGGGGATACTGACAGTTGTGTGGAGACAGGACCTGACTCCCTCTCCTCAGGACACCCGCCCACTGCCCCTAGCCCATCCATGGAAATTTCCAGCAGGAAAGGTGAACAGCTCACCAGGGCAGAGCTCCCTGTGAGCATCAATGCCTGCCATATCACATGGTGCTTCACTGCTGCCTAGAGCTCCTCCATTTTCAGAGGACACACAGTTTGAGCTGCCTTAGTGCCTGAAATGACATCTCTCCCTGTACTGGTGTCAGCAGCAGTTTTCTGCCCTTCTTGGCTTGGAACTCAACAAAGAATTCCATGGGGAACAAGGCATATTCCTTTGGTTTTGTGCCTTGGACAAGGGCCACAAGCAAACATAGCCACTTGTAAAGGAAGTAATAAAAAAAAAAAAACCAAAAAAACCCCAAAAATCAGTTAGAAAGAGATATTGAAAGCAGTTGTCTATACAGGTGTAACTGGGGGTCCAAGTGCTCCTAGAGCTGTCATTCAGCTCACATGGCCAAATAATCAGTGGAAGGTCCTTCACCCCAGCCCACCAGGACTTCCTCAGGCTGGTCCTTCCCTAACTCCTATTTATTTACATGATTTACATGAATGCCTGATATTACTCGGGCTTTCCAGAGTACATCCCACCTGAAGTCATTATCCCCTCTCTGAGCCTTCCTAATCACTATTCCACAGCAATCAATTAGGAGGTGACTAACAAGCAATTAGGCCTTCAGGAGTGTGGATAAACACTCCAGACACTAAGATCTGGCCTCGTGTAAGTATGCTTTGCAATCAAAAATAACATCAAACAATGACAAAATGTTCTGAAACCAGAATTTGTCCTGGAGTAGAACAGTGAAAGACAGCTGAAGGTGGCCTTTTACTGGCACATAGAAAGGTATCATCTCAGCCCAGAGGTTCTTTCCAGGAATGTCAGAAATTTATTGAAAGAGTAAAGCTGCTTATGGAGCACACAGGGTGGTTTTCAAAACCAGGAGATTCTCAGCCCCATAGCAACAGCAAGAGGGGAGCCAGTTTAACCTGGGTCCTGCACAGCTGAGAAGCTGAGTTATAACTGTAGTGGCTGTCCAGCCTCCACTTCTGCTTGAAAGGTGACCTGGTACCTCTACCTAAATGTGCTTCCTTTGGTACACTTGTGAAGCCATGAGGTCAAAGTTTTCAGTTTTCCTGAGTTGTGTCAGATCAACCCATCCATCAACAGCTTGGCTGTGTGATGGAGGTGAAAATCATAATCCAACTTCTCAGAGACAGGAAAAAGGGCTTAGCTGGGTATCTTATTTGAAAAAAACCAAACAAACAAACAAAAAAAAAAACAACCCCACAAAAACTAAAAACACAAAACCCCCCACCCAAACAGCAGGGCTGAGTGTAAATAATTTATTTATTTGTAAATTTAACCTAAATTCTGCCAACTAAAATTAACTGGGAAAATCAATGAAAACAAAAATTAAACTGTTATTCTTTCTGGGTCTGAGTATTTTTCATAGCATTTGATATTTTGCTGTTGACAGTGGCATTTCAACACACAATGGACCTACCTTTATCTGGGGGGAAATAAAAAAAAAACCCATCCAGGCAATCTTTTTAATGACTATTATTATGCTGACTTGATGAGTGAATCAAGGATGGAATCTCTTGCATATTGTTATAATTTTTATTCTTTCCCTCTCTAGGGTTTTTTGGTTGGTTGTTGGTTGTTTTTTTATCATAATGTGTAACTCCAGGGAAAAAATCACACTGGACTAAAGCTCCCAGCTGCCTTAGTTCTTTCTGTGGGGTGTGCTTTGAGTGAGCCAAGTGGTCATCTGTGTAAATGCCAGGCAATCTGACCCTTATTTCACTGCAGTCAGCAGCAAAGGATCCGGCCCAGGAGGAGTGGGGACCCTAGAAATGAGATGCTTTATCAGTTCTTCGCAATAGACAGGTCATATTTTAGGATGTGTTCTTTAGTGACCTGAGGTTGTCAGAGCTGTGGAAGCAGCTGTCCCTACAGGATTCCTTGTTCTCTCAGAAGTCTCTTGTCTTAAATTAACAGATGGGGACACAGAATGACACCGGAAAGAAAGTTCAGCTGTTTGTAAATAGTGAGTTTGTATTTGCTTTGCTTTCTTCTGTATTGTTTTGTTATTGTAGTGGATGGCTGAGAACCCTGGTCCTTCTGGCAGCAAATCATGTACTGAAAGCAAATGGCATAAAAAACCAAGATGCAAAGCAACTGTCAGGAAGGTTTAAGGCAATGTGTCACCCAGAGAAATGAAGAGGTTTTTTTAAGCATGAGAAAAGTTCTTGCACAAAGAAGAACCTGAGTGGAAGAGAGAGAAAAGAAGGCTTTGAGACTAAGAAATTATATTTTTTCTGAACCCTCTAAAGAGGTAAAACAAGGACAATACTGGATTTGATATTGATATGAAATGGAAATGATGTCTACCCACAATGTGTTTGGAAAATACAAGTAGTGCTGGATTCCCTCTAGCAGCAATTTCTCTTCTAGCCTGTGGTATAAGAATAAAACCTTGTCTTTGTACCAATAATTTCACAATAACCAAAGTCGCTGCTTGGAGTTTTCATCTTGTCTTGTTAGAGGATGAGATTTGCCAAAAGCTTCACAGAAAATTGCAAAAGGATACTGTAAGTGGAGAATCTCAGCTTGGAGGGTTCAAAAGATTCAGAGCCATGTCAGCAGGGCTTTACAGAGGCATATTCTGTTTGATTGCTCACTGCAGAAAATTGAGGTCTGAAATCCAGGAAGACTTTAAATTCAACAGTAGGATTAATGGGTACAGAGACTGCATCCCCAGATTTCACTGCAGAGGAACCAGGGTCTTAACCTCCACAAATCAGAGAGAGGTACAAGTTCATAGGCTTTGTATTTCTCCTCATACAGGGTTGGTATCGCAATGTGGGTGCAAGATTAGCAACCACAGTCTTTGACTCTCAGTCTCGAAATATCTTGTGTTTGCTGAAGCCCTAATTCCTAGGATTATGTTTCTCTTTGCTTTTTGTAATAAAAGGGATCTTCTGAACATAGAAGAGTGCTGTATATTTCTAAGATGAGAAGAAGGCTTAAAATCTCAATACTATATTTTTCTTTCAGTTTTAAAATACCTTGCTGCTTAAATTTGTTTTGTATTTTCCCACTGTCAGTCTTCTGAATCCTGAAGACCAGGCAGAAGGATAAGAAAAGGAACCATCATGCAGGGAAGCTACAGAGCACTGAAACAGGAGTGGGCTAGTCCAGTGCTTGCCCCACTCCTACTCTCCATTTCTTTCCTCCCAGGCAAAGTGTCAGATATCACTTATTTCTGCTCCCACAAACCTTCTTCTCTAAAACAAAGGCACTCTTGGAGTAGTGGGTTGAAGAGATTTAATCTTCTTCCCTCCCTGCAGCTAACTGTGAGCTCTGACAGTCCAGACAGTTTTCTCATTGGAAAAGGCACTTAGCCTTGCCCTGTGACTCTTCACCCATTTAGAAGATAAATCAGTGGACTCCAGTGTGAGCAGTGATTGTATTGGTATTGCTATTAATAGTATTTTACAGTCAGAGTATCAGGCAGATGTCTCTTCTCCCATTATTTTTGGTCCTGAAACACATAGGGCACTTAAATTAGAAGAACAAAAAAGATTGCTAAAACAAGAGAAAGTAAACCAAAAATCAAGGGGTTCTTGCTAGCTTTGACTCAACTTTGTGGTATTACAGTCGTGTTCCTTTACATTCATTAGAAGTACAGGAAAAAGCTTATTTGCCTGAATGTGTCCTGTGGCATTAAGATATTCTTGAACTTTGTGGGCCAGCGAAGGTATTCAACCCTTGTCTGTTGCTGATGACACACAGAGAATAGCCAAGCATTTCTAAGTGCATTAAACCACTGCGTTATTCACCTTTAAGTGGGGGATAATAATACAAATCTGGAGACTTGCTAGATAGTGTGTGTCACAGAGAGTCATGTAAATGTAAACAATCTTTGCTTTCTTTTTTATGTATTTCATGCAATGCTGATAGTTATTAATCATCAATTTTTATGAACATCTCAATGTTCTTAGTCTGTATGAGACTACATTGATCTTGCCTCCAGTCTAGACGGTGTCAGGTTTTGTGTCTTATTATTAGACTGAAAATGTATAGCTTAAAACTGAGTCTGATAGAAGAACTTGAACTATTTTTGAGCACCTAAAATTTACTGGACCACAACTTCCTGAGCTTCAAACTTCAGTGAGTTTGTACATTTCCACTCCCTTGAGAAAGAATGGAAACAGGAAGCCCCAGATTCATGTTAGCTTAATGCAGGCATGAGCAAGAGGTGCCCACATCAAGGGAGCTGTCTGTCCAAATCTCCGATGTATTCTGGAAACACACAGTTATCTCCATGAATGCAGTGCTGCCTATCCACCTTATACACGATGGATTTCACCTGACTCCTTCAGGGAAAATGGCTCTCAGCTCCTGCCTTACATTAAATCATTCATTTAAGTGCCTACTGAATGTAATTAATCTGGGCCAAGGAAAGTGGAATTTGGACACAGCAAGAAGCATTCACAGGCTATAGCTACTTTCCTTATAAAGATGATGACGGAACATCAATGGCTACCAGACCAAGACTGTATGTACTGTGGTATTCAGACAAGCATAATTTTAGTCTGGGACATCTAGAACTTCCCCTAGGACCTTAGCAGAGGGCAGAAACTCTCAATAACTAGTCTGTGGGCAGTGATCTTTTAGAAAGCAAGCTAAGTTAACAGTATGGACATGGGTTGTTCGATGCCAGTCAGCCACAGTACTAGAGGACAATTTTAGACACAGGTATTTTACTAGAGTTGATGTAACTGGGGTTTGCATTAGCTCCAGCTGCCTCCAGACATCCCCTAACCAATACCAGATGCAGATATTTTCAAGCTTCTCTTTTGTTGAAATCTAACTGCGGATAGATCAATGCAATAACAGCATCTCATTTTAAAAACGTGGGCAGAATTTGAGAGATTTCCATTGCCCTGTCACCGGGTTATGATCTGCTTGTGATTTAAATGTTCTGATTGTTTTTATTTAAACCAAACAATTTACTTCTCTCTTTGTGACCTTGCCAAAGTAAACATGTCAGGGAAGAGGAATGGTCACACTTTGACAGACCTGCTTGCATGGCCATAGGAAATAGCTCTCAAAGAGACAAACTTAACTTAGAGAATTGTTTGATTTTAATCAAATGGAAGTCTGCACTAGAAAACAGATCTTGATGCTTAATTGAATGTCTAAATTAGAAAGGAAAATAATAAAGAATGCCCTGGACTATTCTTCAGGGAGCAGGATTACAAATCCATCACCATTGAACATATTTAGAGAAAGAAATATTTTTTTCTGAATTACTATAAAGATAGAAATTAAATTCTACCATGTCTCTGTACCATATGAAAGTCAATGTATGAATGCAAGCCAAAATGAGTACTGCTAATGAGCTCAGTGGAAATATAGTTATGAACATTATGGATGTTTCAGAACTCTTAGAAAGACCATGGGTCAAACATTAAAAACTGTTGTTTTTTTTTAATTTTATCTGATGCCACGATGTGGGTAGTCTACAGTTTAGAAATGGAAGATCAAATTCCAAGACCACTCAAACCCTCACATCAGGTAGATCTTTAACTCTGAAAATTGTATCTTAGTTAACAATAACCTGAAACATATACATCTAAAAGTACTGATTGTTTTTGAAAATAATGGTTTTCCTTTGTCCAGTTATTCCATGTAAAATAAGGATGAAAGTTAGCAGCTTCCTGCTCTATTATTCAGATATGTAGATCCCATCTCTTCCTCAACGTTGCCTTCAGTAGCTCTATCTCATATGAAGATTGCTGGATTTTTTTGCTCTTTCTCTCAAGATTATTCAGTAATGTTCATTAGCATCATCATTTTTAAACAAACAAACATAGAAAGTCTCCTCTAATTTCTGAAACAACATGAGTTTCTCTGACATTAAAAAAAAAAAAAATTACTTTTTTGATATTGACAAATGTAGCCAATTTTGTAGTTCTTTCATTTATTTTTCCCAAAAATTATCAGTTGACCTTTTCAGGCCATTACAATTAAAACTTCATTATTATTTTTTTATTTTGAATAACGTTCTTGTAGCCATAACTGTACACAATTCTGAAGAAGGTTTTGTTTTCTTTAGAACTTTCTATTTTTTTCAAGAATATCAATTGAAATAATAAAGTTACTACTTTTTTTTTCTGTAAATCTTTCTTTTCTGTTGTTTTTGTAAAGAACTATCTCAGCAGCAGCTCAAATATCAGAGCATTCCAAGCAGACGTCATTTCATATGTAAATTAATTTGTCTGATCTGCTTTTAATCCAAGTAGTTTTTTAATAAAAATCTCAGGAAGAACTGAAACTGAATCTTAATGTCTCATCTCTAGGCTTCACATAGCTTTTACTTTATGTCTTTCAAGCAGCCTACGAACCACGGAAAATATAATCACGTGTTTGATTTGCATTCTGAATTACATAGTATTCATACTACTGTAGTAACATTTTCCTGGTTTTTGCCTAACGATTGCTACTAGAGAAAAGGAAGTTATATAACATAGCAGCAGTTTCTGAGAGTCAGGAGCAGAACCAAGTTTTTCCCCTCCCAAGTTCTGTGCTGTAACCACAACATCACAATTATGTCTTCTTTTTTCTTTTTTTTTTTTCTATGACCAGAGGTCCCTCCTTGGAAGGATAGAGAGAATGCAAGGCTGACTGGCAAGTAACTTCAAAACTTTTAAGGTAGAGGGGAAAATGCAATCTGAACCTCCCTGGTTCTGTGCCAAACTCTCTAATCATTCAACTTGTACATAAAGAGAGCCAAAGAGGACCATGATGGGCACCACAGTCAGTTCACTAGGAAACAAAACTGAAGAAACCTCCTACTCTGAGAGACCCAGTTGGGTTGAGGCTTTTGCTGCTTGGAAAGGTGTCTGTAGAGTTCAGGAACCTGCAGGCTTTGTTCAATGGGCTTAGGGACTTCACAACCTTAAATTCCATATCTATTTTACTGTCTTGTAAAACACGCTTAGGCATTTCCAAATATTCTAGGGAATATAACAGTTTCTGTTCCTGGGAACATACACTTTTAGACAGAAACATCCTTTTTTTAATGTCAGTTTTGTCTGATTCAACTGAGAGCCTCACTGTTGCTGCAAGGGCATGTGTGCCAAACCTCACATAGCACTGACCTTCGATGTCTTCTGAGGAAAGGAAAAGTTCTTTTCCCTTTCCCAGAGACATGCAGTTGATGCTTTGCTGTGCTGAGGATGCACCAGCTCAGTCCACGCTCAAGAGCTGACTACACTTCTTGGGGATATGGGGTTACATGTGTCCCCATCTGGTTTGGCAATATTTTCCACTTGTTTTGGAAAAAAAAATTGTGTATGTGTACAGGGATGTAGGTTTCAAAAGACAATATCTAAATGTACAAAGAGCTGTTTGAGGCCTGAATTTCTTCTTGAACTTGGTTCAGGACTTCCTAGCTTCCATAGCAAAAGGTCTGCAAGGGCTCAGATTAAATGATTGAATGATCCTTTCTGCATTTCAGCACTAAATGGAAAAAATACCCTAGGATAGGAACACAGTCATAGAAAACCTTAAGTCAGAAAGGACTCCTGGAAATGTCTAGTGCTACTCCTCTACTCAAATCAAAGCTAGCTTCCAATCTGGGTGAGGCAGCTCAGAGCCTGATTTAGGGTTCAGTCAAGGTCTGAACATCCCAAAGGCTGGTGCTTCCACCATCTCTGTGAACCTTTCTTCCAGTGTTAAACTACACTCATGGTGATTTTTGTTTTTTTATGTTCCTCATGTCCTAACTGAAGAACAAGGAGTTTCCAATGATCAGGAAGACAAGTGGGGTTCATGAGAAAGGGCTGATTAGAGAAATTTGATAAGTGGAGCGTAGAGAGAAGGATTGAAGCACTGCTTGATAATGGAAACAGCCATTTGTATCAGCACTCTGGGATCCTAAGAGAAATGTCAAAACAAGAATGAGAGCAGTGGAGGATTCAGGGAATAATCCTGCCTATCAGTAGGCTCTGAGCCAATTTTTTCAAATGAAAAGCTTGATCATAAGGTGAGCTTTGCAAAGCTTTCATGTTTCTTACTCTCACAATAATGCTCCAATTATCAGAATCTTAATTACCAAAACAAACTACAGGGGAAAAAAAAGGATTCAGCATTCCATTTTTAGCTGCAGGCAGCTGCAGCTGGGCATGATTATAATAGCAATGATTAGTTGCCCATGGAAATTGCAATGATGTTTGTGAAAAAACTTCCCTAAGTTTACATTTGAAGATTATTAGAAACAATATGGTCAGCTACTTAGTGGGGTCAAACATTTAGAGGTTCCCTACAGGTGGCTTCCCAGACTCTCATCTGTGTTTTTAAAAAGCAATAATTTCATTGCTTCTCATCATCTGTCTAACCCTGTGGTCTCACATGAGCTCTTCAAATACAGCCAAATGATCTTCACTTTTTTGCTTAGTCTCTTTATGGCACATGGATTTCATTTGGTATTTCAGGGAGAGCATTTCCAACAGACATCCAAACACAGCTGAAATGTTATTGAAATCTTTCCCTCCTGCAATACAGAGAATAACTATCAACCCAGCACATCAGTGTTATTTAGATTGCTGGTGAGACACTTCAAACTGCTAGGTCTGTGGAGAAGCTCACATTAATCTGTAATGCAGAGAACTTTAGGGAGACTATTTTAATGTGGCATGACCAATTAATTAACAGCAGAATGGCCTTAGCAATTCACATCACACCAGGATAATTGAATCCATGAGATCATGCCTCTGAAGGGGTATTAAAGCATAGATTGGATGTACTGAGTGACAGCAGAAATGCAGAGACATCACCACAAAATGATCCATGGGTGAAAGTTGCATCAGTTTAGCTGCTAATATGGAGTCACACCTGGATCATTAAAGTAATCCCAAAGGCTGTGTGAGTATGCATTCCAGCAACAGAATTGCCTACTTTAGACTATCTTATGACTGGCTCTAAAAAGCATATTTTTGGAATAACTCCTCCATCAAAGCTATCCCAAAATAAGAATCTCCAACATGATATAAACCACGCTCAGCATGGCACCCCCTAAGTCCCTTTTAAAAACCTGTGTCAAGCAATGGGCACTCTTTTTCTCATTTCGGTCAAGGTCCAGCTGCTTGGTAACTTGGTATCACTCTCTCAGCCATATCTACCTCCAAGAGACTCCTCCAGGAAACCTTTGACCAGCTGCTGAGGAAAGTGAGCATTGTCAAAGTGAAGAACTGTTTATTTACTCAAACAGCTGCCAGAGGAGATAGTTAGCCCAAGAGCAAAACATCATCAAGTCTAACTAAAGTTCACGATCTCCTCACAAGTTTTAGATGCTCCTGGTTGACTCAAAGAGTCAGGTTCATTGCTTGAGGCTTCCTCATCCTCCTTTGCTTCTCTTGGGTTCACTCCTGAAATATCTTCCTTAAGTAGCTGTTTTGCTGGAGCACTTACTCCTCTATGCCAGCTTCGGCTTCCCCCCAAACTATCCATAGAAATGGTTTGTAAGTGTTCTTTTATTTTTTGATCTTAGACCCACAAATTGTAAAAAACCACAGCATGTCTGTGTACTTGGCTGCAGACAGATAAATAGGCACTTCCCCTAAGCCGCCTTTGTTCTTTCAAGGCCTTCTGATATTTTCTTTGAAGATATTTTTTATCTGCCCTCATTTCATTTCTGACTGCTTTTACCAACAACCCTTTGTCTTTGTTCCTTATAGCTATATAAACAATATCAAATAGGTAAATTGAAGGATATAGACAATAGTTAAAAATTAACCAGACAGTTCCGTCATCTGTGAACTCTTTTACAAAATACTATTCCAAAAGCTGGTTCTGGGCTGAAATAATTACGGTACTTTGAAAACAAAGTAATTATTTCTAATTAAATCACTTTTATTGTGCAATTAGAATGCCATATGGAAGAGTTTTTGTCTTAAAAACAGTTAGAAGTCATCTGAAGGATTGCAAGGAGGCAGGTTCATTCCCCCTATGGTGGCAGGAGGAAATTTTCTCAGGAACAAGCCTAATTCACAATATAAGAAAGATATAAAGTTATTAGAGAGCATTCAAAGAAGGATTGCAAATATGGTGAAGGTTCTGGAGGGGAAGCCATAGGAGTTGCAGCTGAGGTCACTTGGTCTGTTCAGCCTGGAGAAGAGGAGACTGAGGGGAGACTTCACTCCAGTTACAGCTTCCTCATGAGGGAAGAGGAGAGGCAGGTAGTGATCTCTTCTCTGGTGACCAGCGTCAGGACCCAAGGGAATGGCCTGAAGTTGTGTCAGGGAGGTTTAGGTTGGATATTAGGAAAAGGTTCTTCACCCAGAGGGAGGCTGGGCTCTGGAACAGGCTCGCCAGGGAAGTGTTCACAGCCCTAAGCCTGACAGAGTTCAAAAAGCATTTGGATAATGCTCTCAGGCACATGGTGTGATTCTTGGGGTGTCCTGTGCAGGTCCAGGAACTGGACTCAGTGATCTTTGTGGGTCCTTCCAACTCAGGATAGTCTATGATTCTGTGATTCATCTGTCCACTGGTTTTACAGCCTCAGGTAGCAGTTCAACTGGAGGGAATCATCTGGTTCAAGTACATTAGCACTCCCTTTAAGCTCCTCTGAGAGGAAAGTCACAACTTCTATTGCAATATTTCCAACTTCCAGACTGCTTCAAGACACTAATGATACGAAACAACCTGACATATGCTTCTGACTGGTAAAAGGTGAGTAGGAGCCTGACAATTTTGTCATTCTACAATTGAAGAGGATAAGAATAGAAATCCTGAAAAAAGAGAAACTGACATGTACAAACCTAATAAGCTTTACTGTCCTTTTCTAAGAAGAATGGGGGAAAAAAAATCCACCAATTCTGCCACAAATAGGTAGGAGTGAAGGCAGAAGAAATAATGAAAAAGCACTAAATCCCCACTCCCAAATTAGCTCATTTCCATGCTAACAGTTCACAGGTTTCATGCTTTGCTGCAGATGTTGGCTGTGCAGGAGGATCCAGCCAGCTCTGGTGCAAGCAGTTTGGAGGGGCAGCTTAAGTCTGTGATGGGAAGGGGTTATCTCACATCAAAGCTGCTGTGTCCTGCCATGCACCTGTTTCAGTCCAATTAGTCTGCTGTGCCTTGCATTTCCTAGGTAAGTATCTGAGGTTTTTCTAGACTTATTTTTATCCTTCAGGATCTGAACTGAATGGACCATTAAAACTAATGATCTAAAATCTGGGCTACAGCTACTTCTATATCTTATTAGGTGTTCAATGCAGAAGTTACAAAGGGTTTTCCCTGCCCTTTTGCAGACATTTGGGTGAAACCTTGTTGACTATGCCAGTGTACAGCTTACAGAATGTCATACTGCATTTGCATGGTCAGACTTTGGTAGTGGGGGGCCACAGGGGGGGCTTCTGTGAGAAGCTGCCATAAGCTTCCTTAATGTCCAGCAGCTCCAATCCCTGGCAGCTCCAAAGATGGACGTGCTGTTGGTCAAAGCTGGGACAATTAGAAAGGGTGGTAACACCCCTGTTATAACAAATTGAAGAAGAAAGATAAACAAAAAGTGATTGCATAGTTGTAGATGTGGCCAGAGAAGAGTGGGGTGAGAACATGTGACAGGAACAACTCTGCAGAGACCAAGGTCAGTGAGAAGGAGGGGGAGGAGGTGCTCCAGGTGCCAGAGCTGAAGTTCTCCTACAGCCTCTAATGAAGACCATGGTGAGGCAGCTGTCCCCCTACAGCCCATGGAGATCCATGGGGACACAGAGATCCACCTACAGCTTGTGGAGGAGACCCAGACCAGAGCAGGTGGATGCCTGAGAGGAGGATTTAACCCAGTGGGAAGTCCATGGAGAGAGGAGCTCAGGCTGGAACAGCCTGTCCTTGAAGGACTGCACCCTGTGCAAGAGTGCCCCATGCTGCAGGAGTTTTGAGAAGACTGCTGTCCATGGGATGGACTCACGTTGCAGCAGGTCACAGGGACATGTTGCTCGTGAGACGGAGCCACATTGGAAAAGTTTGTGGAGGACTGTCTCCCATGGGGAGGGACCCCATGGTGGAGCAAGGGAAGGACTCCTCTCCCTGAGCAGCAGGAGAAACCTCTTGTGATGAACTGACCATAACCCCCATTCCCTGCCTCCTTGCACCACTGTGGAAGGAGGTAGAGCTGGGAAGGATGGAGGGGTGAGAGAAAAGTGTTTTGAAGGTTTTATTTTAGTTCTCATTTTCCTGCTCTGATTTTGTTAGCAATAAGTTCAATTAATATCTCTCATTTTGAGCCTCTTTTGCCCATGACGGCATCTGGTGAGTGGTCTCTCCTGGTCTTTATCTGAGCTCATGAACCTTTTGTTATATTCTCTCTCCCCTGTCCAGCTGCAGAGAGGAGTGAGAGAGAGGCTTTGGTGGGTGCCTGGCATCCCATCAGGTCAACCCACTACAATTGTTCAGCGCAAATGCAGTTTGCTTGCATGTATGTGCCTTGAGCATGTGGCATCAGACATGATGATCTGGGGGAAGAGTGCCATCAAAAGCAAATCCCACAGTCTGTGATCAATTTTTACTCCTGCTCCAGTGCGCTAAGCTGTTTAAAACTGCTTTTTTACATTTTCCAGTCTTGCTCCACTTACATTACATGCTTCCAATATATTATTGCAGACAACCTCTTTCTTTTCTCATTTGTGGTCATCTTTCAAGGTTTATTAGGGAGTCTAAAATTACAGGCTACACTAATTTATTTGTCTCCTCAGTAGAACATCTTATGGAATACGTTACAGTTCTTAACAGGACTATGTTCTTTTTTGCTGTGTCTCAAATGAGCTTTCAGAAAGAGAGCCCAAAACTAGTCATGGTCTACAAAAACTTTCATCAAGGGAAGACCAATTGAAAACTTTGCAATTTTATTGGAAGTGCTTAACTTTGGCGTAATTGTGCTATCACAGATAAGACTGGGATATTAATTCCATTTTACCTTTCCTGATGTTAAAATTTTCAAAGAATTGTGTCTTAAACAAGATTATTCTAAGTGCCAGAAGAGAAACTTACATCAAAACAACTTAGTAAAAGCAAATTTAGTCTACTGAGGTAACTATTTTTTTTATAGTGTCTGATTTCTGCAGAACATTCTGGCTTTTTACTGAAAATGGAGCACAAGTCACAACACTTCCTTTGGTTCTAAAGAGCTGCTGTAGTGACTCATGATGATTATAGTTTAAGTGCACTGCTCTTCTTTCTGGACAAGTTTATCTGTCAGCATCCTGGTTTCCATAGTCAAGAAGGTACTGCCAATGTAACACAACCATTTCTGAAAATTAGGATCAGGACTATAGCACAGAAACAAGCATGAGGCTGGAGCACATAACTGACAAGGAATGAAGATGAGTGGATCAAAGAGTTTTCAGGAAAAACATTGTCTTCTTTCCCAGCCACTGTCCATGTTCCTATAAAATCACTGTTCTTCCCCGAGTTCAGGGATTGGTTGTTCCATGCTGCGAAAGAAGAAGTAAAAGGAAGAACATAAATTATCTGACAAAATCAGTATGAGATAGAGTCTTCCAGACCTGAGAATGCTGAACAAAAAAAAAGGAAAAGATTATCATATCAGCCTGGAAAGTTCTCATCTCCATGTTGAGTTTTTCAGACAGGTTCTCCATGGTATCTAGAATGATTTCAGATAGTGGCAATATGCCCCTGAGTTGAATGCTATGAAGTGTCCAGCTCTCTATGTCTGCAACAGCCACTGACAACATGACTGTGATAGGGATGCCAGGGGCTAGCTGAGCTGTCTTAGGGACTCCCACCTAGCCTCCAGTGCATCAGGGATGTTCACGTGGTCTCCAGCCAGCTTCAGGTGGATGTCTCAGATCTGTCTTGTGCGGCCAATAACTCATGGCCTGTGTTCAGGCAGCTTTTATAAGCTTTTGGTACTTAACAGCTCTAATGGAGCTCAAACAACTCTCACATGTGAACATGGATAAGAAGGTTTAGGTGCCATAAACCTCAATCAGTTGTGACCCTGAGTGACTGGGTGTCAGAGTCCTGGGACCACTGTTAGGTATAAAAGTCACTGACCAGCATCAGCTGGGGACTCCACCCATGTCCTCTGCCCATGGGCCCAGGTTTTCAGCTCAGTCTTGGAGCGTCAGTCCCGGAGCTTCAGTCCCTACTCATGCTCTGTCATAGGAGCACCAGTTTCTGGGTCTAACTTCTGAATGGATCTTTAACCTACACTGTGGGTAACTTTGCTCCTGGATAGATCCAACCCCTTAGGTGTACATTGAACTTGTCCCTAGCCCTGGCTTTATGGCTTTCTATTGGGTGAATTTAGGGGCTCAATCTTGTTTTTGCCCAATCTTTTTGTAGCCCAATCTCCAGTCCCATCTCTTGCTCCATCACCTTCTGCTCACAACTGAAACCCCTCCAGGGATCCTGGCTCTGGTTCATCATTTGCCATGTCTTGGACTGCAAGCAGACCCTGTTACCAGCGCCCAGCTCTGTCTGTCTTGTCAAGACCCTGTGGGGTTCTCCCTATTAGACATGGCACAAGGATGACTCCCAGGTCCTTCAACAGAAAATACTCAATTTGTCTGAGACTACAGAAAGCCAGGAACAACATAATTGAAGGGAAAAAAAAGATTTAGCACCTGTGAGCCAGCATATCTTTACAACTACTCAGTGCTGACGTCCTGTTCTGCTGTTCACATGACATGAGAGGAGAAAAAACTTTTCCATAACACAACAGCATGTCAAGTTAACTTAAATATTCTGGTATGGAAAAAAAGAAAGGCTTTAGGAGAGGCAGGAGAAGAAATGGAAAGAGGCTGTTACTGACATACACAACTGTTGGAATATGTGTTATTTTGTTCTGGAGATAAAATAAGAGTTATTTTATATGGGGAAAGAGAAACAAAAGGTATAGAATGACACAGAGCAAAAATACCTGTAGATTTGCCTCGCAGAAATAGACTTCTGGTAATGTCTTTCACTTGGAGAGAAACATGC
Organism: Dasyornis broadbenti; assembly: GCA_013397935.1. NCBI lineage: Eukaryota > Metazoa > Chordata > Aves > Passeriformes > Dasyornithidae > Dasyornis > Dasyornis broadbenti. The sequence continues at coordinate 306,516 of VZRN01002382.1, forward strand.
TCATGGTAGGCAGCACTTCAATTTAGTCATTAAAAACTGGGCAAAATGGAACAAGAAGTCAATCAGGTATAACCAGAGATATGGAGAAGGATACTCAATAATAAAACTTTCCCTTCAGTCTTATCTCTGACTTGAAAATCTGACAGGCAGTCGGGATGAAGATGCAGAACAATATATGCTAAGTTTCATTGTCTTCAGGGGGATGGGTGTAGTTTGTATTTGGCAACTGGAAACAAAAACTCTTTCATTCAAAGAGAGGAAATAAAGAGCATGAATGATTTTTTTGACTGCAGCTGAGTCAGAAAAGTGTCTAGATCTCAGTCAAAACAGACCTGTTAAGGCACTGCAAGAGCTGATGCCAAAGTGGTATAAGCTTGGAGACATATTCAGCCCATCTCTCTGCCAGTCTGAGGTTCAGCCTCAGATGTGCCTGTAGGAATGTGTTTCCCAGTTTAGGCAAGGAGACTGATAACAGCCCTTACCCCTGTGAGCTCAGGCTGCACATCATTACTGAATAAAGAAGAAAAACTTTCAATAAGCAGCTGCAGAGAAATATTTGGATAGTTTGGGCTGAGCTAGTGTTTCTGCCACTTAAAGTCCATGGTATCCTTTACCATGGTATCCTTAATCCTATGCAGTAGTGAACTTCGTGGTAGCTGAGCTGCTCCTTGTTTTGTCTGGGTTATTCTGCTCACTAGATGGCCTGATTGGGGCAGATGGCAGAGATCACAGAATCACAGATTATCCTGATTCGGAAGGAACCTACAAGCATCATAGAGTCCAATTCCTTGGTTTGCTCCAGCCTTGCAAAGGGAGTTGGAAGCTGTGTGTAGGAAAACCCTGATGATGTTCCCACCATGGTGGGTGACATGTCAGCATGTCACCACACATAAGCTGCCATCAGCAAGACACCCAGGAAAAGGCAGTCAAGTAAAGCCTGTTTTTGACCAAACAGCCCATTCCCCTACACACCTCCAAGCAGCTCTGACAGATCCCAGGAGAGAAAAAAGCAAGAAATCAGTCCTGAGAACAAATTTATCTCAGCTATATGTCATGGAGTATTCAACCAAGAATATCCTCTTGCTTCTGCCTTCTTTGTGCAGCACTGCTTCACTCAAACTCTTCCTCCCTTCTTCTGTGCTCCCAGGCCTTTATGAGAGCTCACAACATTCCTCCTCTAATCACACCTCTTAATGTGGAGTGGTCTCTTTCTCTGTTGGCAGTCTTGTTTCTCTAAATAGAGAAACATCACCCTTTTCTTCCTTAAAAGTATGAGGCAGAAATGCAAGAAAATTCACCCCATTCTCCCTGCACACTCAGTTAATCCTCACAGACCACTTCCCAGTACTTAACTGTAGTTTTACCTGCAACTCCTCAGGCTATGGAGGAACTATGTAGGTTCAGGTCTCATTTAGCCAAAGGGTCTCTTGAGTGTGTCCCTGCCTTGGCAGTTCAGATCCTAAGAACCAGCCCTCCTCAAATAAATGGGAGAATGTAACTGTAACATAGATAATGATATTTTCTATTTTCGTATCTGCTGACTTGAGACTCTGCCTCTGGTGTTTTTAGGATTCCACAGCTCTGCTGAATCCACCTACTAGATCATTCTACACATTTACTGCTCATCCAACTAAAGTTATTATTACTCTGCATTAGAATTATGCATTTACATTTCACCCTTGTCATTGCAGTGAAATCAAAGGCCTAATATAATACAGCTCCAGCCTTTCCAATTGTTGTGAGGACAGCAAACACCTCTGATGTCAAAGATATATTTTAGGCAAGACATTGCAGGCATATAATCCCTGTTGTTTTTACCAAGCTTAATGGCACGAACCATATAAATTCTTCTGCCTCCAGCCCATCCAGCATTCTTCTGGCTGCACTATACTTTTAGGGGTGAAATAACATAAAGGTCATTCTGTTTTTCTGAGGCAGCTTCTCTAATATAAATGGAAAATTTGTGAGGGCGCACAGCAGGTTTTCCTACATCCAAAGGACTCAGAGAGGGAAGTGGTTTCCAATAAGACATTATCAAAATCATCTTGGTAGTTCTGACTACCTGTATGACATGAATCAAGAGCGTAGGTGAATGAAGCCTGCATTCCAAGGGCCAGAGTGAATGGCACTGAGGTGTTCACCTACAGCTCCTGCCGTTCCCTACTTCAGTGTGACACAGTCACCCGTAGTTGGGAAAGAGTGGATCACTCTGTGTGGATCTGTTTCATGCTCAGATATTTGTATAAATGCTTTGTACAAATGGTTCCACCCTTACTGGGTCAAAGATTGTTCAGCCCCTGTGTTATGATGGGCCCACTGCGTGTCTGAAGCCGTAGCTTCAAATCAGGAGATTAATTTCCCTCATTTCAGAGGAGTAACTGAACCTCTAGATCCCTGCTAGGAATATCTTTAAAAGGATTTCTCATTTTGACAAGAAATGTTAGTAATTCTTTTCTTGTTAGAGTTTTATGGGAAAAATAATCTTTGGTCAAACATGACTGGCACTGTTTTTTGGTGTTACCTCCACTTCCTGTCTTGGGCAATACTTGTCATACTTTTCTGATATTTCCTCACTTATGATTTACCTCTTTCAGTGGTTTGAACCACACCTTCCTCAAATTCCTCTCCTAGAAAAAAGACAGTTGAGTCTGGAGTTTTTCTTTGGGGCTTTTTTCTTCAGTTCCTGTAGTGTGGCAAAAGTACGTATGGCTGACTTCCTTCTCTTGTGAAGCTCTTAACACTGGCTTCTCCCGAGGGACAAAGATAATCCCAATCTGGCAGTGTCTCAGTCTTCCGAGGTCCTATCACTGCTATTCTCTTTCTCTCCTTTTCTTGACTCACACCAGAATCAGCGCATGACTCAGGAGACCCTTGGTGTGAGAACTTCCCTGTGTGCTTTGGTCCCACTACACCATCAGCTACTGAAAAAGCTATGAAAGGAAAGTAATATTCACCACATGATCCTGGGGTGAATTAGAAGTTAACTGTGAATGCGGCTCCTTAGCACACTTCTGTGGGAAATACCATTCCAAATTAAAAAGCAGGAGGCAAAATGGAAGTTCTCTCCAGGATTAAGATTTACACCCGTGGGTCATTCCCTGAGTGTCCTCAGTCAGTGTACAGCGAGAAGCCAGGCTGAAACACAGGTGTACAAGTCACAGATGTCACACTTTAGAATATGTGGAAAAATTGACTTTGCTTCTTACTTTGCAAAGAGGCAGAAAAAGCTCTTCTATCTTCGAAGTATCCTATTGTTATGGGCACTGCCTGCATGGGAGACCCATTCCACAGTGTCCAAGCAAATGAGTTTCAGAGCATAGAGTGACAGTAATGGCATTAATCATTCAAGGATATCAATGTCAGGACTTTACAGTTTCAGGCACCTGGAGTTCAGCATAGCAATGATACCCCATGGCTATATAAAAATAAATTGTGAGACAAGCTGGTAAGGTGGAATATAGTGACTCTTTGGGTGAAAATAGTGCTTCCCAGGAGAATACAGCAAAGTAAGGTGCTTGCTAGCTCTTCTATACTGAGAAAACTGGAACAAGAGTCAGTGGAGCTCTCTTGAGAATAAGTGAGTTCACAAGAGCAAAAGGATTAAACACTGCCATTCAGCAGTCTTTGTTCTGCCTTTCCTGGGGAGCTACTACAGCAAATGAGAGGCAGTGAAAAGAGGTCTGGCTCAATGGTCATTCTTCCTGCTCTAAAATACAGCAAGAAACAAAATACATTGAGACACACACTGCACCCTTAAGGCTGAATCCTGCCTGCTGGGTATTAGACTCCTTCCAGGCAGGGATGGGTGACTATGTTGAGTCTGGCCTTATGCCAAGCAGAACTGGAGAGAAGTGGTTGAACTTCTGCCAGCTTCCCTCTTTGCTGAGTCAAGAGAGTCTCAATGAGATGAGAATGTAGCCTTGTATGTTCAGTTCATACCAAATACTGAGGTCTGCAAAAATTCGAAGCATTATGAGAGCAAATGTGCACCACCTATGACTCTGAGCTATTGAAATAAAGAAAGATGAATAGCTACATTTCTACAGTTAAGAGCCTATCAAGGAGAAAAAAATAATTCCTCCCTGTGCTGCAGAAATTGTTGAAATTGAGCTGCTAGAAGCTGATGTTTCTTTAAAAGGAAATTAACTTGTCTCCTGCTACGTGCTATATGTACAATTTAAATTAACACAGAATAAATGAAGTTTTGAAATGCAAATGTGAAAATGAGTCGATACATTATAAATAAAGTTTACATATGGTGATGACAAGTGTCATCACATCTAAGTAACATCCACCACACTGTTCAGAAAATCACTAATGCAGTTTGAATGCCTTCTTTCTTTAGTGAAATATGCATCAGTCAGATAGAAATACCTAAATAGCCATATCCTCTACAGTTATAAACATTAATACTTGCTTTGTGTTGCTTCTCTTCTTTACTATTTTTATAATGGTAGTTTTTAATATTTTTTTAGGAGTTGACATTTGAAGGCAGCAACTTAACACAGCCAAACAAGTGTTTCTTGCAAACTTTCCTGCTAGTTACATTCCCTGCATATCAGATCAATGCCTCTTGTTATTGTTTCTGGAAGATCCAGTATTTCTTGATATGCACACCCTCAAACTGGTGCCCATCCCCCAAAGTCATCATCAGCTCTTTCCTGGCTCTGATGCACTTCTCCCAGGGCCTCTCTAACTTCTGCCCCTGGCGCAGGACCCTATCCCAGCCTAATTGAAGGGCATCAGTCCCTTCCCCAGCAAGGCTATAAGGTGCCAGTCCACAGGCTGGTGTCTCAGCCACAGCCCATCTTTGTCCCCACAAAAGTATCTGTGATCTGGGATGGGGCTGCACAGCCCCACCAGGATAGTGTCCCCTGTACCCATTCCCCAGAGAGTCTCTGTCCCTTGCTGTGCTCAGCTACGACCTTACTGCTATTGAACAGAGTGGAAAAGATTATTCTGCAAGAACACCTTTCTGCTTATGCACCACAATGTTTGTTTTCCCTGCAACAACATGACATTGTTGGCTCAATTTCAGTAGCCCCCAGATCATTTCTTGCAGAACTGCTATTTAAGCAGCTGTTCGCCATCATGTGCCAGTGTAGCCGATTATTTCTGCTTATATGCAGTACCTTCCACTTGCCCCTAGTGAATTGCATCTTCTGTTCTTTTCTTTGTTTTTCTTGCCCATATCTTGAGTTAGCCAATATTATTTTTAAATCTGGTTATGCCCTTCAACTACAGGTGCTACTGTTTGTCCTGGGACTCAAGAAGTACAGCACGTATTCTGTCACACAGGCTTCTAACTCTGGTAGACATTTTAAAGCGTAAATAATGCAATGCTACTGAAGTTAAAAGAAGTCAATGATCTAGGAACACAGACAAAATGGTCCACCAGGATGTTTGTTAAGAGTTTCTGAATATAGCTGGCTAAAATATAGAATCGAAATGATCAGGAGTACACTTGCTGTTGGAGTGGTTTTGGACAGCTCTCAGTTCAAACCTGGAAAAAGACTTCCGTTTTCTATCTTGAATTTGTGGCACTAAAGCTTCACCACTTTGCCAGCCTCCTGCTAGCAATATCATCAACTTCTGTAAAAATGATGAAAGTTACTGTCTTTCCCCCTAAATATTTAGATATTTCCTCACCATAATTCCCAAAGAAATCTCAGAAGGGGTCAAGTGCCATATAAAGGCCATTGCTAAACACAGTGGTCAATGATTCTTCACTATGTCTAAGTGGTGCATGCCATCCTGAGCTGCAAATCCATTGGAACTGGAAATGATTTGTTATTATACATTTATAGAGAGTTATGCAATGAGGTTGTAGTCACAAGTTGAATTCATAGAAAAAATAATATGCAAAAGCTTAGAGCAATCAAAAATACACTGGGCTTTCATTTCAGAGGCATCTCTCACTTTATGATATGAATTGTATTGGAATAACACTTGGGATCAACAGGCAGCAGTACCCCACTGCTCCTTTACTGCTAAAACAAAATGTCTGAGTTGCTGCATGATGAAAACATTCACTGAAAATGTCTTGATTAAAGAGATGCCAAAAAACTTAGAGCAGAGTATAGAGCAGTGTGGAATTTCCTCCTTGCAAAGCAGTGGAATTTAAGATATTTTTTCTCCTATTATGATTCCAGAAAAAATAATTTCATGTGCTTCCTCATATAACTAAGAACAGCCACAGCCATCCCCTGTGTAAATTATTGATGGTGCCATTGTAAATAAACACAATAACATTACCTATAGATTGATTCTCATATGGAGCTATTTAACTTGGATTCAATGCCCTATAAGTGTCTTAAGCATTCTCTGTGCTTGTTTCCTTGAAAGATATTTGGATGTTTTGTCGGTCCTTGTATTAGCTGGCAATGAGATTATGTTCTCCTTGGCTCTAAGGAACCTCACAATGTTGAAAGCAGAGTAGATGCAGGCTTTAAAATTGCCATTGCCTTTTCTTGTCATGTAGGAGACGATCAAATTAATCTCATGTGTAGGGTAGACCTCCTACAGATCATTCTTAAATCTTCATCTGAAACACCTGAAACATCTGAAACACCCCTGCCATTGCTATCAAAAGGAAACCAGATTTAATCTTCTACAGTAAATCCTGCAACACTAGAAAATGACAGGTTTTGGTGATTTAGAGAAATTCAATATCAAATAGATAGCTCAATCATGAATCTATTATCCTCCCCCTATGCCAAGGAAAATGTTACTGAATGTAAAAACAAGATAATAGAATAGAGAAACAAGTACTTTGCTGAGCCCATACACATTAATAGTATCATTTCAGAGAATGACTAAAGATTGCCATGAGTCAACGATTCCTCCTAAACATTTTGTCTAAGCACACCTACCATCCCAGCTTGACTGGCAACGAGCAGATTAACATGCTTCAGTTATGATGGCAGCTCAGTTTGAAATAAATCACTATTAACAGCAGTACACCAGGCATCAGTGCTCTCTCTGTCATACAGCCAGTCACCTAAAGGGTTATTTTGCATACTTCATGAAGGCAAGAAACCTTCATGAAGAAGATAAGAGAGTGAGGGGCAAGGGTTGTGTGGGGAAAAGAGCTGTCGAGGAACCCAGTTGAATTAAACCCTGTATTCATCTGTAGGCCAGCAAATTGGAGTCCTACACATTCACATATGCAAAGTATCTGATGAAGCAGTGTTTCAAAAGCATAAGCCAGAGTCTTTCAGAAATTTGCCTGGCACCCTGTCAACTCATTAAAGAGTTGCTTGAGAACTCAGCTCAGGGGTCTGATTCTACGATGACACTGTGAAAGTCTTTTTTGGCCCAGACTCCCAGCATTTTTTTAGTTTTACTATCCTTGAATCTAAATATGCCTGGAAGCCCAAGTGACAGACCCAGGGCTTCCAACTTCTCTGGAAACAAGGATGCAAAGAAAGGAGTTCACAAGAGCCTAATAATTGCATTAATATTTTATTTAAAAACTGAACATAATTCTTTTCCCTCAGACAGAAGAAGGAGGAGAAGAAACAAAAGGAACTCCCTTTCCTTTGGAAATATGAAGGATTCTAGGTTTTGTTCCTGTTCCACGGTTTAATTCATGCACATTAGCACATGCATATACAACCCTAACAGAATTTCCCCCCTTTGATGTGGCTGACAGAAGGATTTCCTCTTAGGATATGTCTTATACTGCAGTAACTGCAGGATACTGATCTGGATGGATTTAAAATCTCATACAATATAACGTTTCCCTATTTGAAGCCTAATTAGATTTGTTATATACATCCACAGGAAACATCTCCATCCTGTAATAAGAAAAACGCTTTGAGATCTGATTGTTAAAACCTCTAAATCAAGCTAAGAATTATTATTCCAAGTGTAAAAGTTATACAGAATAGCCTTATGTATGCTTTTTAAATGGTTTTAGTTTCTTTCGAATGTCTCAAATTCAAGTCTCCTTTCTAGTATTAATTTCAATTGTAGCTTCACCAATCAGGCTATCAGTCCTAGCACTTGTTGCTTCAAGAAAATCAAGAATAAAATGTTTGTAAATGGATTGTCTGCTGCCGATTATAAAGATTTCTTTTTAGAGGTGAATTTAATATTAATTTCCTTTTAACTTCTGTTGCAATTAACATGTAAGTGAAAGGTTTTTTATATTAAAAGAAAAAAGAATTAAAAATCTCTCCTTCAAAGGAATCCCATAAAGTATCAAGAACCATCCACTGCTTTGTAAAAAGTATGATTCATTCAGCAGTGCAGGTGCTCCAGGGATTTAAGAGCATTATAGGACGGTGATGGTGTGCATAGGAGAAAGAGATGAGCCAAGAAACAGCTACTCTCTAAAACTTGGTTGGGAAAGAGTGAAAGGACAGAGGGAAACTGCTGAGTGGTCCAGAGGGCAATGTGAAGGACAGCAGTTCTGTTTTGGGAAGGCTCTTTTTTTTTCAAATTCTTGAAACTGCACTTGATTCTGAGTTCAGATAAAGGCCCTCCTTTCCTAAACAACAAACCAAAGCCCAGCCAACCAGAAAACAGAAAAATCCAACAATACTACCATCCACAGCAAAAAAATTGAAAGAATAATTTGAAAGTGAAAAACTTAAATTCACTGTCTTAAAAATGTGGGGTCTTTTCTAAGATCTAAAAATTTTCATGGCTTTTGCAATTGCTTGTATTGTTAGACCTCTCTTTTTCTAGTACAAAACAGCTGTTCCTGGTCAGCAACAGTGCTCACAAAGTCTTCAGTAAAAGATTTGCAGTGGTCACAGCTGCTAATCCATTTCCAAAACCACAGCGATAGCTGGGTGCGCAAGGAAGAAGTGGACCTGGAAGAGAGAGGGGGAAAACACATCTCCAACCATTGGTTAAAAGGTGCATTATTCATCTCCAAGCCCTCATTTCCCTCCATATAATCCACATGCTTAGACCATCTTCTGACCTTTTTAGGTGGTTATGTGTATCTGTGAAGGCAGGGAGAGAGAAGAAATTTATTTGCATGTGAGAGAACCTCTGCTTCACAACACGTAGAAGCAATAAAATTTACATTAATGCCTCTTTATACTCTGACCTAATTTTTTTCTTTTTTTTTTTGGTCCTTTTATTTATTTCCCCCTGCATTGTGGTATCATTAGGGTATGCAATAATTTAGCTTCATTGCTAGTAAACTTTAAAATATTTCATTGATATTTTTACCATATTGAAAAAAGTTATCTACAAAGCACAGCAAATGTTGATTTGTTCCATCATGCGATAAGCTATGTCTCCTCATCCTCCTTCTCTCTGATGTTTCAGTTCATGAAGCCTTGTGTTTCTTTTACCATGGCTTTCATTAATTAGTCTAAATGTTTTTACTAAGTAGTGTTACAATTTTCAATCCATTCCCTTATGCCCTGTGTTTGCTCTTGTACAGACATCATACCGGGATACACATTTGTCTGAGGAAAATAATAGGGTTTTTAAAAGAGGACTCAATCAATGCCAGAGGTGTTTTTGTTTTTGTTTTTGTTTTTTTTGTTTTGTTTGTTTGTTTGTTTGGTTTTTGGTTTTTTTTTTTTTGGTAGCATTAAAATGTCTAAAAAAACAAACCACCAGACAGGTAAGGAAACAATTCCAAGCTAATTTCAACATGTTCTGTCTTTTCCATCATTACTGAAATTTCACATTTCCTGTGTTCATGAAGAGATACAGTGGCTTTCTATCAATTGTTCACTTTTTCTTTCTTAAATTGTTTTGTCAAATCTATATTTAAATAAAAAAGATATATAATAAGACAAGTTCCTTCATAATATGTTGGATATGAAGCCATCTTTATTGGAGAACCCTAGAGAGCTTTGCAGAGCTCGGTGCCAGGTTTGCAATCCTGAGGACATAAATAGTCCCACTAAAGTGAATGAGATCATTATTTGCATGATTAAGTATCATAACATTAAACTGTGCATAAATGTTACTGCTGTGGGTAGAGAGGGGGAAGGAGGAGAAGAGTGTGACATAAACATTCAGGTGACAGAAGAGGAATGAATTCTGCCTGATTTCATCCTTCAAAAGCCTTCTAGTGACAGTATTATTTTTAAATGGCTTTTAGTGATTTTGTGACACTGCCAAGTCATTTAGCTCTATTAAAAAAAAAAAAAAAAAAAAAGAAATCCAATAGCAGCAAAAACTGAATAATGCACAGTATTAATCTAGTGCCAGCTGAGTTTGGGACTTACAGGACTTCGTGTGTGTGTGTGTGTGTGAATTTTCCTTGTTGGACCCCCAGCTCATCCAGCCTTCATTGGCAACCAGGGCTTTGGCAGGGTCACCCCTCTCCTGCTCCCCAGGATGGCCAGGCTTCCTCCTTGCTCTGCAGAGCCAAGGGCATTTCTACAGTGGGTGCCAGTGCTCAGATCTTGCCCCCTCTTGGTAACCCTTCTCAAAGGTGCCCAGTACTCCTGAGGGTGACTCAGAAATAAGTGCAAGAAATGCACACCGACTGTTACCTAAACGCTCTGCACTGCTTTGCCATCACCACTGAGGAGAGAGTAGGCTCACCAAACACACAGATGGCACAGAGCTGGGGAGGGCTGCTGGCATGGAGGAGGACAGGTTTAGTTTTCAACATGTTCTATTTCAAATTTGGCATACAGGGTGGAAAAAAACAATGCATTCCAGTGAGGGCAAATGCAAGATACTTCATGTAGGCTGTTATGCACATATGGAGCAAGTGACACCTGCCCAGGCCTTGAGGACAGCAAACTTTCAGTAGGTCATCAGTTCTGGATAAGCCTGTGATGGGAGGATGACAGATATGTCCCAGGATGTGTAAATAGGAGTGCAGATCATAAAATGTAATCTTTGATATAAGACAACTTTCCACTGTAGAACCAAGTTGAGTTATATGAATTTCACAGGGTGGAAAGAAAATATGAAAACTAAATCATGAAACAAGGGTATATAATCCAGAACAAACAAAAAAGACCAGAGACCTAGAAAATATGACCCATGAAGGGGAATGACAGAAATTCTGTTATTTAGTCTAAGCAATGAGAAGGAGAAGAGGGAATGGATGGAAGAGACTTTCATTAAATATGTATAGACTACTGCCAGGATAATCTGTTCTCCCTGTTCATGGTGGACAGGACAAGAAGTGATGCGCTTAGTGAATGCTGCAAGGAATGTTCAGGTTAGATATGAAAATGATAAGGATGGAAAAGCATAAAAATAGACTGCCTGGGGAGGTACAGAGCCTTTATCACAGGAAAAATGATGAGAGTAGAGCTCACTCTGCCATGAGGCAAAGGACCCTGCCAGCACTGTGATTCAGTGCATACAGTAACATTAGAGAACTGGGATGTCCCTATCTTGGTTTCATCTTATCCCTTTTGAACGTGTGTCTCCTTAAGGTGCATTACATATTTGTTTCCTTTTCCTTTCATTTATCATGATTTATGTCAAGCAAGCTGAATGAGAAAGATGCTTTCTTTCTGTGCTCTGGGGTAATAGCACTAGCAGTTATAATTTCTTTTATAAAAGAAATATATAAGTCTTTGTATAAGATTTCTTCACTTATAGTACCATTTTCATCTTGAGGTAATTCTACAATTTCCATGGGATTTATCGAGGAGCAAGGATATGTGTCTCTATTACTATTGTGAAAAAAATATTAACCCTTGCTGGTTAGCAGGCTCATGCTGAACCACGGGAAAGACCCATCCCTATTCACAAAAACACTGCTCTTTCCTTATCTGGGCTCTCAAGAACAAGAATTTCCTCTGCTTATATCTGTACAAAACCTGCCACACACATGGGACACAGAGTTGGCTGGAGTTCCCAAACCTATTGTAGTGCAGACACAGAAACAATCAGTTAAATCCTTCCTACATCTCCATGTCTTCCTGACAATAATAATAATAATAATAATAATAATAATAATAATAATAATAATAATAATAATAATAATAATAATAATAATAGGTGAATTAAGCAACGACAGCTGGAGGGATGTTCATGGAGGCTCAGGCCCACTGGAAGTCAAGCATCCCCTGCCATGTTTAAGCACCCCAATTCCCCACAAGCCAGAGCTCCTAGCGGGGTAGCACAGCTCCCTTCCAGGCAGTGCCTCTGTCCACACACATTCTTGCTACTGTCAGAAGGCAGCTGCATATTTATCTCAAAGAGTTCAGCAGGCATCACTCTTGTCTTTTGAAACACAAAGAAATCACCTCTCCTTTATTTGCCATAGTCTAATGTGTAGACTTGGCTTCTAGCAGCGTGGTTTCAGCTCCAAAACTGGAGGTTTCAGCCTTGTCCCCAGGGCAGGGTTCAGACACTTTAAGAAGTTTTACTCTGGACAGAGGAGGAATGGGAGAGGTAAAGATGGTTACCTCTATCTCTCCAGGCTCTGCCACCGTGCACAAGGCATCCAGGTTTGTTGTCATAGAGTGACTCCACAAGTGGAGGAGCAGAAACAATTTCATCTGCCAGCGTGGGGAGTGAGGAGTGGCTTTAACTCCAGGCTCTATGCATGGGACAGTTTCTGTTATTTCTCCAGTGACTTTAATGTAAATGCTGTCAGGATAGGAGCCATCAAACACACACTCACTTGACACAGGGCGGTCAGGGCCACAGTCCTGGCAGTGACAGCACCTTTCCGAGAGGGTCTGAACTTGCCCAGACAGAGGTGGAGAGGCTCCCAGGGCTCTGCCACCCTGGGCAAGTGTGCTCACTCTAAACAAGGCCTGAGGTTCTCCCATGTGCCGGGGCAGAGGGATGACCTGCTGCGGCACCAGCTCTCACTGAGCGTTGTGGATGGATGCACCTGTCAGGCAAGGCGGGACAGTCCGGGGCACCTAGAGAAGAGCAGCTCAGAGAAACCTAAGTGACCCTTGAAGGAACCTCCTGGGACCTGCTCTGCGACAACCCTCGCCCGTTATCCCCCTTGCAGAGCCGCGGCTGCGGCTGCTTTAACCGGGCCGGGGGGGTGCGGGCAGCCCCGCCGACGTGGCGAGCATCAGCTGACCGCCTCGGCTCTGCCTCCTCCCGGGCCGCCCTCCCGCACCTCCACTCCGGCGGCAGCGGCTCTGCCGTGCGGGTCCCGCGGCTCCCGGGCAGCACCCACCGCCAGCTCCCCGCAGGCACCACGCTCCCTGCGCTTTGCCCTCGCCCCTTCCTCCTGCTCCTCCTCCTCCTCCCTACCGCCGGGGAAGCCCCTGAGCCGGAGCACTCCCTGCCCCGACCGGCGGAGAAGTTGGGATGCTCCCATCCGGCTTCCCAGAGCTCTGAGTTTAGGGCGGGATTTTCATTCCCCACTCTTTCGATTTTTTTAGATTTGGTTTTTGATGTGATTTTTTCCCCCCTTCTTTTCTTTCTTTCTTTCCTCCCTTTTTTCCCGTTGCCAAGCAAGCCGAGTGTCTGCGATGGATGGGAGCCCCGAGCACCCCCCGGGCAGAGGCGCCCCGTGAGCCAGGGGCATGCCCCGCCGCCGGGGGGAAGAGGGCGGGCAGCCCCCGGCCGGCGGCTCCGGCGCCGTGACCGAGGATGCCCGAGACCTGGCCGCCTCTCCCCTCCTGCCCGAGCTCGCAGCGCTGCCGCTGATCGCAGCCGCGGGAATTACAGCAGCTCCCGGGCACCAGACCTCGGAGCGGAGCCCCGGGATCCCCGGAGACAGGAGCTGCCCGCTGTGACCGGCTCTGCAAGGCGGCTGCCCCAACCCCTCCGTGCCTCCGGCTTCCGGATGGGGCCGCGGATCGCCCACAGGGCAGCGGGGCTGCGTCTGTAGATGCTCCGCTCTTCCCTCCTCCTTCTCCTCTCCGGACCCGCGGCTTGGTTTCCCCCCCGCGCACCGCCCCGAGGAGGGCACGCACCGAGCCTGCCGGGGCGCCGGGGCTGCGCCGCAGCCGGGCTCCGCGGGATGCGGCTCCGCGGGGCGCCG